>WBNM01000136.1:0-36318 GCA_013399055.1 Ramphastos sulfuratus | reverse complement strand
TGAAAGGTGCAGCCAGACTTCCCAGACAGCACTGTAAAATGAACCATTTGACAGATGTCTACTGATACTCTCCTCTTATCCAGTATAGACTGCTTACATTTTACCATGAAACCTTTTCTGTGAGGAGATCAGATAGAAGAACTCTTAAGAGTGTTACTGAGTTTTACATAACTGAGAGGAAAACGTGAACATGTTCACTAAGCTTTGGTGTAAAAATGAAGCAGTATGCTGCCAGTACGAGTCAACACATTCTACTGATTCCAAACAGTATTGAAATGCCTCTTGTATGAAGTGCACAAGTCAAGAGACAATGAGCAAAAAACACTGACAATAAACAACTCAAAAAGAAGGTAGGTTTGTGGGGTGTTTTTTGGTTTTTTTTTTTTGTTTGTTTGTTTTGTTTTTATTTTTTTTTCTTCCTACAGAATTCATCACTATTCAGTGCCACTTAGTTAAGCTCTGCCAACTGGATGCTAATTACTTTCAGCTGAACCTAATTACTCAAAACCCCTTAATCAGAGGGGAAGCTCTTGCTGTTAAGGATAGACAAGTGTATTGGGCTGAAAGGAGGATAAGATATTTTAAAGCTATATAGGTGCTGACCTACATTTGTTATGTATTGTTGCCTTTTTTTTCTTCTCCTAAGTGTGGTGCTAAAACCATGCTATGCTCATTATTTCCACAAGAAAAAAATGAAATAAATTTCATAGGATTCCCTTTTAGACTCAGGTTTAGCCATGACTTAAATAATGATTTTAAATAGGGAAGTTAAAAACAGCCTCCTACTGCAGAAGTTCTGGGCCTTCCTCCTGCCCAGCTGCTGAAGCCCAGCCTTGGGACCCTAAGTCTCTACCCAGGCTGAAGGACATTATTGTTGCTTTCCTGTTTGTGGGTACAAGCAGAAGTGAAGGTTAGCAAAGTTGCAGAGACGTTCCCAGACACACACATGCAAAACACTGACATGTCCTGTCACACAAACTGCTATAGACAAGGCTCTGCCTTGAGCAGCACCTACATAGAGGATTGACATAAACACAAACAGCCAAGTCTCTCTCCTCCTCTTGGGCTGATAAAGACAGGTGGTCACTAGTGCATACTCACGTATGACTCTGCAATTTCACAAGCAAATGCACATTGGTGGATTTCCCAAGTAGCAGTATAGCAACTCTGTCTGCCCAGTGCTCCTTCCCACATCCAAGCCCCCCTACCCATCTCACAGATACCCTAGCTGCAAGCCTTTCCAGCTCAGTGTTTGATGCACATATATGATGCACACAAATTTCACTCATCCCAGGCACACCACCCTTTCAAGTCCTGCTGGATTACCATCATAGATCCCATTCCTGCCTGATACTCTGGCCTAGACCCATGGATGTCTACTTTTCAGCTGGTCCAACTAAAATTTTGTGAGTGACTACACAAGCACACCACACACACACTTGGTTTGGGGAAAATACAGATATTCGAACTCTGAGCTGTGCCCTATGGTTCTGCTTTACCTGCCAGTGTTGAGCCTATCATTTACCTTGCTCACAGCAGTTCCCCCACTACCTGCTTTTTGTGACATGCACCATTGCAGCTCCACAGATGGAACTTGAAGATCCCCACTTGTCAGTCACTGTATCCTTTTCCAAGCCCGCAGTACACATCATCCTTACTCTTGTATTGGGTTTATGTTCTCAGGTTCCAGCAGCAGTAGGGCTACCAGGGGGTTAGAGTCTGGGACTGCTCCATGCTGGATACAGTCAGCTCTAGATCAGTCCAGCCAACCCAACAGCCAAGATAATAGTGCCTGATTTAAGAAAGGGAGAAAATGTGGTGTGACAGTGAGGAGTGAGGGAGGGAAAAAAGAGAAAAGAAAAAAAAAAAAAAAAAAAAGGGCGAGAAAAAACCTTGCAAGCACCAAGGTCAGATATAAGGCAGTAGATAAGGTGCTCTTGGCATGAGAGCAAGGACTGCCTGCAGCCCATGGAAGGGACCACAGTGGAGCAGATATTTCACTGCAGTCTGTGTAAAAAAATCCACCAAGAGTAGGTACATATTCCCTGAAGGAGCTGTGCCCATGGGAAACTTGTGTTGAAGAAGAGTTATCCTGCACGTGTGTAGCCCATGGAAGGACCCACTCTGGAGCAGGTGTAAATCTTGAGGAGGAAGGAGCAGCAAAGAACTGTTCTGGACTGACCACAACACCCATTCCCTACTTTCTCATGGGGATAGGTGGGGGTTTGGAAGTGAAGGAATGAAGTTGAGTCTGGGGGAACAAAGGAAGAAAAAGAAGAACACATTGTTTTAATTTTTTGTTTGTTTCTTTCTTTCTTTCTAGCCAAATCTATTTTAGCTGTCAATAAACTAGTTTTACCCAAGTTCAGTCTGTTTTGCTGTGAAGAGTTTGGTAAGCAAACTCTCCTGTCCTTATCTTCACTCATGAGCTTTTTCCATTTTCTCCCTCTAACTTGTTAAGCAACTGTCACAGTCCAACAATGCTGAGCCACATATGTATTTCTGGTCCCTTACAGCAACAAGGATGAGGAAGTTGCTGGGTGGGTCTCTAGCAGGCAGCCAAGGTAACTCAATACATTTGTTGTGATACTCCAGCCCTGGAACAAAATTTATCCACTCTGTCCACCCTTGGAGGTTTTTGAGCCTAAACAGGTTGTAGCCTTGTGCAATCAGGTCTGACCTCATAATTGAGAATTAAACAGGAATTTGGACTGGGAGACTCCTTTCTGTCCAATTCAACTTGACTTATTCCATAATTTTATGGTAATACAGGTGCTTCTTATTTAAAACAAGTATCTAGTCAGAAAACATTAACAATAAGAAGAGAGTTCAACCAAAGTTTCAAGGAATGTTCTGAAACAATTTGTTTATCCATGCTGGAAAAATAGGAAGTATCTACAATATTTGACTTAAGATACAATTTTGTAAGAAAAATATTTAAATCTTAGAAATTAGCTTAAATATGATCTACTGGTTGCCTACCTAATATTCTAAAATGATGTCAAAAACACACCTGTAGTAGGAAAATGTGACTGGAGTGGCTCATCATGTCAGCCTGACAATTTTATAGCTAGAATAGGTATCATCTAGAAGGAAGAACACAAAACCAATTACAAACTCAAACATAACACAAGCCACAGAAAATCCGAACACTCTAACAAAAGTAAGACTTTTAATGTCACTGGAAGCCTGCCTGAGTGTTTTCAGATAAAGACTGCCAGTTTCTAAAGTCCTGTTGTCAAAGATGGTTGTCATAAATGGGGAAAACAACTAAACAAACATATCACAACATCACACAGATCTTTGCTACTCTGTTATGTGAGAAAAATGCTTCTCAATCCTAAATCTGATGGCCTAGGAAGAGTTTAAAGAGTTATGTCGACAATGCAGTTTCACATGGTTTTCAAACAGCCACATACAACAGTGATCTTTCCCAGCTGCTGTGTAAAAAGCTCTGCTATACTTTGTTGTGAAGCCTTTCTTCCATTAGCTGTGCATTAGCTACCTCATTTTTAGATGTCTGATGCCATGCAGTAGAATTCTAAAAATTATTTTATATAAAAAAAACATAGATTGCAAGGAACATAGTTTCAGGGTGCAGCAATTTTCACAGTAATTTAAGTAAATCCAAGAAAGGTGATCTAATGCCTGATCTTATCTATGCCTCATAATTATTTTTTATGTCTGGAAACTGTACCTTACTTGAAATGATAATCCTGATTTCACAGTTCTGTAAAAAAAAGGATATGTAAATCACTGTAATAAAAGATGCAGTAGAAAACTGCCTTATACTCTTAACCTGTTAAAATCTTATGGAATAAAATGGGAGGCATTTACAAGTTGCTTAAAGAGCTGAAAGTTTATCTTAAACTGATCTGAAAAAGAAAATGTGATGATTAATGACAATAGTCTTCTATGAGACCTTTATGATTAGAAATCATTAAAAAATAAATAGCAATTGTACTATAAGTTGTGTGTTTTTACAGGTATAAATTAATATCTGAAGTCTGCTAATTAAAACTAAAGTTAAGATTACACTGGAACTTCTCTGAATTGCTAAGAGTGCAAGGCTTTGAGGTCTCTTCCAACCTTGGTGATACTGTGATCCTGTGATACTGTGAACTGGCTTCACCAGCAGCCTTTTACACAGCTAAGGTAAGTAAGGAGCAATATGACTTGAGGACCCAGAGCCAGATCTAGGAAAAACAGTTAAATTCTAATTTTTTTTATTACATTACCATAAAATCTGTATGCATTCAGCATACTATCAGCATCCAGAGACAGTTTAGTTGAAGGGAGATAGTGGAGCTGTTTTCAGCATTATCTTGAAGATCTGTCATCACCATAGCTGTCAAGTACATTATATGATGCATCACATTCTCTCTTTGGATAGATGGTGAATACCACTATCATACCACTTTCTTCCTCTGAATACTAAGAAAAAAAAAAAAGGAGAGAGCTTAAACATGTTAAACTTGGTACAGATAATTACATATTATGCCTGAGAATATGAGGAAAACTTCTGTCAGATATGTTTATCAAGAATATCCTAAAGGAAATTACCAAAGTTATATTAAGAAAAAAAGTGGGGGGGCACAATAAATACAGTCCCCTCTACAAGACTTAAATGAATAATATTGTGGCCTTATAAAGTGGGTCTTTCATATGCTTCCCTCTTTCTTGATGTAAAAATCATTTTAAGATTCCTTATCTTCTCTCAGAAGTATCCGTGAGAATATGCTGAATAAAATGCATGGTACTTGCTATCAGAGTCATTCATGTGTGTCATCAATCAGCTGTTTCAGTGCCTTGGAGTTGTGACAGTTAATAACTGTCCATAAATGAAGTCAGTAGATATAGGCATGAAATATGAAACCATTTATAAATATGTAAATTGTCTCAGAGGTTCAAAAATGTTTGACATGAAGCATTTTTCAGTATACTCACAGAATCACAGAATATATCTGGTTAGAAGAGACCTCAAAGATCATCCAGTCCAACACCAAAGGGTCAACACTAAACCATGTCCCTAACTGCCAAGTCCACATGCTGCTTGAACACCCCAGGGATGGTGACTCCACCACTACCCTGAGCAGACCATTCCAATGCTTGATAACCCTATCTGTGAATAAGTGTTTTCTAATATCTAGCCTAAACCTCACCTGGTGCAGCTTGTAACCATTTCCTATAGTCCTGTCATGTCATGAAGGAGAAGAGACTGGCCCCCTCCTCACCCCAACCTCCCTTCAGGTAGTTGTAGAGCGTGATAAGGTCTAATACAAGCCAGGATGCAAGTGGCTTTCTCAGCCACCTGGGCATACAAGTTGACTCATGTTCAGTCAACTATCAAATAGTACCCCCAGGTCCATCTCCAAGTGTTATGGATATCCAAATTTAATATGCAGAAATGGGAAAATATCCAACTTCATTAACGCAAATTCCCGCAGCAAGCAAACAAACACACACCCCAAAACAGGGAACTATTTACAATTTACTAAAAGTTCCAATACCCAGTCAGGAATTATTTAAACAAAAGGTACAATAGGAATTTTATGGAGCAATTTAGGGAAGGGACAAAGAAATACTAATACCCATGTCCTACACATAACTCAGGTTGGAGGGTGAGGAGCAGCAACTGCTGCTACCAGTCACAAGATGGATTCTTCTTGCCCTCAAACAGGGCTATTGGCAGGAAAACCAGAGGCTCCAACTGATTTCATAGCCAAGTTTGCTCACTGCTCAGCCCGAGATGCTGCGGTGAGGTAATAATCAAAGAAATTGTAATTCCAAATTGTGTTCTCGGTGCAATCACAAGGCAGAGAGGGTAGCAGGACCTGAGTGCACTGCCAAAATTGAAATCAAAACCCAGGGGGGAGCCAGGTGTTCTCAAGGAGATAGTCTGCAACAACACTGGCTACAGGCGGAGGAGCAGAGCCCAGAAGCAAGTGAAGTCAGGACCTCCCAGAGTAGACCCCCTTCAATCACTCCTCGAGGCAAAACAGACCACTGGCAGGAGAGAAACTTGAAATGTAGCCAATCAAACAGGGCACCAGCATTGCAAAGCAAGTCTGGGCCTGTTTTGCTCCAGCAGGACACCAAGTTGCAGCTTTCCAACCACACATCCCTAGATGTGTAACTTACTATGGAGTTGTTGTGATCCAAGTGCAGAACCTGGCACTTGGTCTTGTTGAACTTCCTACAACTAGCCTTGGCCTATCAGTCTAACCTGTCCAGATATCGTTTTAAAGCTCCCCTGCCCTCTAGAAGACCAACACAGCCCATTAGCTTAGTGTCACCTGCAAACATATTGAGGGTGCACTCAATCTCCTCATGCAGATAATTAATAATGATATCAAAGAGGACAGGCCCCAGTACTGAACCCTGAGGGACACCACTGGTGACTGGGCATCAGCCAGGTTTAGCTCCATTCAGCACCACTCTTTGGGCCCGACCATACATGCTGTTTTTTATCCACTGGAGCGTGCTTATCCAAGTACTGTGCCATGAGTTTCTGAAGGAGAATGCTCTGGGAGACAATGTCAAAGGCTTTACTAAAGTCCAGGTAGACAAGGTCCACAGCTCTTCCCTCATCCAGTAGAAATGTTACCTTATTGTAGAAAGAGATCAAATTAGGCAGGACCTGCCTCTCACAAACCCATGTTGACTGAGCCTGTTTATCTGCTTGTCTTGTATGTGCCATGTAATGGCACTCAGGATGATCTGTGCCATAACCCTTCCTAACACCAGTCAGACTGACAGACCTGTAGTTCCCTGGAACATCCTTTTGGGACTTCCTGTAGAAGAGTGTCACATTTGCCAGCCTCTAGTCAACTAGGACTTCCCCAGTTAGCCAGGACTGTTGACAAATGATGAAGAGCAGCTCGGTGAGCACATCTGCCAGCTCTTTATGTACTCTTGGGTGGATCTGGTCCCATAGACGTGTGTACATCTGAGTGGCACAGTAGGTCACTGATCTTTTCCTCCCAGACTGTGAAGCCTGCTTTCTGCTCCCTATCTTCCAGTTCCAGAAACTGAACCCTCAAAGAACAACTGGTATCACTGGCAAATACTGAGGTAAAGTAACTATTCGGCAGCTCAACATTTTCCTTGTCTTTGATCACCAGGTTCCCTCCTAAGTCATGGGTCGACTTTCTCTTTAGTTTGTCTTTTGCTATTAACATACTGATAAAAGCATTTTTAAATTATCTTTAATTACACTGTCCACATTGAGTTCCAGTTGAACGTGGTGCATTCCAATTTTCTTCCTACACATCCTTGGAAGAGCCTTGTACTCTTCTTGAGTCAACTGTCTCCTTCTTCCATAACCAGCAAACTTTCCTTTTCTTCCTGAGTTCTACCCAAAGCTCTCTACTTAACCAGACCAGTCTTCTTCCCTGCCAGCTTGTTTTTTGATGCACAGGGACTGCTTGTTCCTGTGCCTCAAAGGTTTCCCTCTTGAAGAATATCCAGCCTACCTGGATTCCTTTGTCTTTCAGGACTACATCCCAGGGAAATCCATCAACCAGTCTCCCAAACAAGTCAAAGTCTGCCCTCCAGAAGTCCAAGGATGCAGTTCTATTGACTCCTCTTGTAACTTCACTAAGACTGAAAACTCCACCAGCACGAGGTCACTTAGCCCAAGACAGCCACCAGTTTTACATCTTCTAGTAGTCCTTCTTTGCATATAAGCATCAGGTTTAGTAGAGAGCCATTTCTTGTTGACTCAGTCACCATCTGTGTTAGGAAGTTTCTTCCATGCACTCCAAGAACCTCCAAGAACTGTATTGTGTTTCCAGCAGATATCCAGTACATTGAAGATCCCCACAAGAACAAGGACTAGTGATGCAGATGTCCTCACTGGATGCCTAGCCCTGACTGCCATCACTGTGCTCCAAAAAACCCTTGACCTGCTCTTACCCAGCCCTTCCCTTTTATAGTGGACATGACCTCATTATGGTATTGAATATCCTATTGGCTGCTTTGTTTGGCTATCCTGGGTGTGGGCCCTTCCAGTTTCTTGCAAAAAATTGACCCCATCCCAGCAGAACCTAGGACAGCTGCTGTGGTCAAGGTCTGCCTCTTATTGGGTGATATAAAAAGGCAGCAGAAGACTTGCTGTTGAAAATTATAGTATAAAATAGATACATAAAGTAGGGAAAGTGACCTAAGATATTGGTCACATACTAGATTATTAATACGTATGAAGATATAATTTATGACATAGAAAAAACTTTTATGTAGGAATGAAGTATCCAAACATGATGTATTAGCCATGTGTTGGATACAAGTTTGATATAATTTTCCTGTTCTAATTTTAGAGAGGAGTTCTTAAAGAAAACAACCGGATAGGAAAATTAGCAACATCAGAATTAGACAAGAAAATCTCTCTGTTATTCATATCTGAATTACTCACTGCCTGCTTTTTGCTGTTCTCCTTTAAAAATACTTCAGCCACACTACTCTCACAGCCACAAACATGATTACTTAGTCATTACATAGTTGACTGATTGCACAGAACCACATATTTTAATAATAGATTATTCAAACTAACTAGTTCTGTTATTAACTGCATTTTTTAAGAACACAGAAAAACTCATAAGAAAAATGTTAGCTTGAAAATTCATTATTTGCAATAAATGTTATATGTGACAAACAGCTAAAATAAAGATTGAATACAAGACAGAAGACAAGCTACTTGCTACAGGGCTTTATGAAATACTGAATGGGATGACTCTATGTAGATCTGTTGCCTTGTGAGTTTTGCTGTTTCATTGTGTGGGGTTTTTTTGTTTTTGTTTGGTTGGTTATTTTTTTTTTTTTTTTTAGTTCTTCAACTGTATAATGGTAACTTACCTAGAAATAGTTCCTTAAACTCCCCTAGATCTGATTGTCTTCTTAAAGCCATCATTTTCATCACATAGTTCTTTTATATGTTACTGACTTCCTAAGTGTGTAAATAGCAGTAACTGCATACAAAAAGTGTTTTTCAGCCAAACACGAACAACAGTGTCATAGAATCATAGAATCATTAAATTGTTTTGGTTGGAAAGGATCTCTGAGATCATCGAATCCAACCATCAACCTAACACCACAATGACCATTATACCATGGCCATTATACCATGTCCTGAAGCGCCACGTCCACACATTTTTTGAACACCTCCAGCAACAATGACCCCAGCAGATCCCTGGGCAACCTATTCCAGTGTTTGACCACTCTTTACTTAAAGATATTTGTCCTAATATTAAATCTGAATCTCCACTAGAACAGTTTGAGGGCATTTCCTCTCATCCTATCATCTGACACCAGGGAAAAGATACAGATGCCCATCTAATACCAGGGACAAGAGACAGCCTACAACCTCCTTTCAGGTAGCTATGAACTGCAACGAGGACTTTCCTCAGACTCCTCTTGTCCAGGCTAAACAATCCCAGTTGTCTCAGCTGCTCCTCTGAAGACTTGTTCTCTAGACCTCTCTAGGTCTCTAGACCTTTCACCAACCCTGTCAACTCAATGTCTTTCTTGCAGTAAGCAGGCCAAAATTGGACACAGCATTTAAGGTGCAGCCTCACTAGTGCCAGGTGCAGAGGCATGATCACTCCCTAATAGAAGGCAAAATGAGTGTCCTTCGTATTCTCTCCTGTCTCACTTTAATTCATTTCACTAGTGAATTAAAAGTAGCTGCAGCAGAAACAGAGGTGAATTTAATATATAACTACTTTGGCAAGGAAATAGTTTGTTAGAGAGTATTTAATATTCTACAGTCATAGTATCATCTCTGAAGAACACTACATTATTTCAATAACTTCTGGGCTAAAAAAAGTCTAATCAGGGTCATGGCCTTCAATGTGTTCCCTGAACATCCTTCAAGATTCATTGAATAATTTGAAACAAATGTAAATATTTTCTTATAAAGTGTAATTCCTCTTCTTAATTAATCAGGAAGGAACTTAGTTAATACCATCTTACATTTTTATAATGCAGCATACTTTTTTTTTTTTTAATTCTATTATCTCTTTTATGATCTTAATGATCAAAAAACCCAGAAAAATGCACTTGGGAATACAGATAATCTTTGTTAACGAAGGAGTGATGCCTAAGGTGTAAAATCAGATTCTACATTAAGGCATTAACTCATATTTACATAAATATTTGACAGAAGGAAACTTCCTTCATAAAGCAAAATACTGTTCAGTGTTATATTTTTAATCTTTGTAATGCATCTTGAAATTGAGCATTAGTTTCAAAGCTTATACTTCATAAATATTNCAATGACCCCAGCAGATCCCTGGGCAACCTATTCCAGTGTTTGACCACTCTTTACTTAAAGATATTTTTTCCTAATATTAAATCTGAATCTCCACTAGAACAGTTTGAGGCCATTTCCTCTCATCCTATCATCTGACACCAGGGAAAAGATACAGATGCCCATCTAATACCAGGGACAAGAGACAGCCTACAACCTCCTTTCAGGTAGCTATGAACTGCAACGAGGACTTTCCTCAGACTCCTCTTGTCCAGGCTAAACAATCCCAGTTGTCTCAGCTGCTCCTCTGAAGACTTGTTCTCTAGACCTCTCTAGGTCTCTAGACCTTTCACCAACCCTGTCAACTCAATGTCTTTCTTGCAGTAAGCAGGCCAAAATTGGACACAGCATTTAAGGTGCAGCCTCACTAGTGCCAGGTGCAGAGGCATGATCACTCCCTAATAGAAGGCAAAATGAGTGTCCTTCGTATTCTCTCCTGTCTCACTTTAATTCATTTCACTAGTGAATTAAAAGTAGCTGCAGCAGAAACAGAGGTGAATTTAATATATAACTACTTTGGCAAGGAAATAGTTTGTTAGAGAGTATTTAATATTCTACAGTCATAGTATCATCTCTGAAGAACACTACATTATTTCAATAACTTCTGGGCTAAAAAAAGTCTAATCAGGGTCATGGCCTTCAATGTGTTCCCTGAACATCCTTCAAGATTCATTGAATAATTTGAAACAAATGTAAATATTTTCTTATAAAGTGTAATTCCTCTTCTTAATTAATCAGGAAGGAACTTAGTTAATACCATCTTACATTTTTATAATGCAGCATACTTTTTTTTTTTTTAATTCTATTATCTCTTTTATGATCTTAATGATCAAAAAACCCAGAAAAATGCACTTGGGAATACAGATAATCTTTGTTAACGAAGGAGTGATGCCTAAGGTGTAAAATCAGATTCTACATTAAGGCATTAACTCATATTTACATAAATATTTGACAGAAGGAAACTTCCTTCATAAAGCAAAATACTGTTCAGTGTTATATTTTTAATCTTTGTAATGCATCTTGAAATTGAGCATTAGTTTCAAAGCTTATACTTCATAAATATTTTTGTTGAGGTTTTGAAATGTGGAAATATTAATTTAAATGAATGTCTATAGCTGAAGCCCACCTTAACACTTAATTGCTTTCTGGAAAAGTTATTCATGTTACAAACTCTTCAGAAGTCTGAGGAAAGCTTATGTGTCATTTCTATCTGTTAGAAATTAGACAAGAAATTTATAAGTCTAAATTTTTATTTCTATTACTATTTCCCACATGAATACTCATAAAATATTTTGAGTATCAGTTTGTGCATTGCTGATGATCAAATGGAAATTAGATTATTGATTGTGGATAAATGGCTTATTACTCACACTAGAGTACTGCAGAAATTACCTTGAACCAAAACGTACATGAGTGTTAGAGTGCTTTCCTTAAGCAAAATACAAGTTTGTTCTCATATTTATCTTTTGTGTTTTGGTATCCAACAATAAAATATTTTGCTACTGTTAAACATGCAATGTAAAATGTTATCTTCCACTTAATTGTCAAGTGCTAATGTTTCAGCCCAAACTTTAAAACATATGGTGTTGCAAATTACAGCTATTTTCTGCTACCAGCAAGAATCTTACAAATTATCATCATTACTTCTTCCTCCAGGGATGATGAACCTATTGTAAAAATCAAACTTAAGAACATTATTACCTTCACTGAGATGTGTCATTTAAATCAACAATGGAGATGTCCCACAGGAGTAACTCTTCCCTTAGTTTATCAAGTTATAAAGATGTATTTAAAATCATGCTTATATTTTTAAATTTCATAAATCCCAGAATTATAAATGATCATCATCCAGTTATTATCATATGTACTTTCCATGTGGGTTGCAGATTTTTCAGTCACTTACTGGCTGACAAGTCAATACCCATTCTCTCCTTCATGAGAAATGTAACTAAAATTGGAAGAAAAGCAAAAGAAAAGTTCTTAAATGATCAGAGGGAAAAGAACTCTATTTCTAAATATCTGCTTCTATTGACAATGGATGTTGGGAATGTGAAGATTATAAGCCTCAGAAATATTATAGTTTTTTTTTTTTATTTTGTTCTTTCCAATTCCCTTGATTTTTGTGGAATTATAGAGGAAAAAGAGTGGAAAACTTGGTGTGGAGATGTGCGTATTAGGTCATGTGGGTGAGAGATTCTTGTCAATATGTTAGCAGCTCTGTCTTGTTCGATGTTAATGAGATTTGTCTTTAAGAAACCCCAACAAACAAAACCAAAACAAAATGAATAAAACCCACTAAATGAAAAAAATCAGGTTCACCTCTTTTCTAGGAGGAACCAGAGCTAAAGTTCTTCCCTTGACTAAATGCGTCACAAAGAACTATCTAGACACTTCCTTTAATGTTTACCTGCATTATATCTGATTTTAGTTTTGAGAGAATTCCTGTATAGAATCTTTTCAATTGCATGCACAGCAGGTTGTTAAAATATCTGTTTAGTGTATTCCAGCACTTTCTGATTTGGCTAAAAGTCTTCTGAAAATAAAATAAGATCCACGAATACTACATATGAGTTCTATTGAATTTTTCTTCTTCTAAATTCCTTCATTCCTTCATTCCAAATTCCTTCTTTCTGAATTTCTTCCTCCCTCTCATCTAGCAATCATATATACTTAGCTGTGTTGACTCTACCTAAAATGCTTCTTTGACAGTATCTGCCAGGTTCTTCATAGTACAGGAAATCTGATGCCAATGCATAAACAATCTGCATGTGGTTATTGTATTAAGTAGGAGAGGAGGGTAGCTGCATTGGTAAGCAGTGATGTACTAACATGAAATTACATCCCTGGATTTACATCACTGGCTGGAAGGAATGTAAACCTGGCACACTCTGCTTGTGACACAACAAAGAAAGATTACTGAGGAACAGACTACATTTCAGCTAACCTTTCAAGGAGAATGAGTCTCCAGCAATTTCTGCACTTTCAGCACAGCTCCTGCAAGAGTTCTCTGTTAGCTGGTTTTATTTTCTTTTTTTTTCTTGTTAAATCTTGTTAAACTAACCTGCACTGATCAGTCTCTTAGTCATACTATCAGACTCATCAGGATTAATAGATATCCACTGTATTTGGAGTTTTCTTGCAATTTATTAACATTTAAAAAAAAATATTAACTTTTCTACATGGAAATCTACAGTTTCTATTATAGGATTCAATTCATATGGTTTGACATAAGCCTATGGAAGGAAGAAAGTCATATAAGAATATATTTAGAAAAGTGAGGAAGAAGGCCTAGGATGAAAATAAGGAAAATATTTGTATCTAAAGGTAAACAATATATTTACTAGCTCCTAGATTGGAACATCTTCACAATCATCAGTGAAAGGTTGAACTTGAGAACATTTATTTGACATTTCATAAAATTAGTGGAAGATAAACATTTAATATCGATGAAAGACATATCAATGTCTTTCAGCTAGTTCTATTTTAATAAGCTACATCAACCACTTGGCGTACTGATTGAAGATAACTTGACCCACTGCACATCTAGGATATTGATTGAGACAGAGAAAAAACATCTGTCATGTTCTGATGTAGGTTGACAAAAATTGAATTTTGAAATGCCAGACAAAACAAACTGCCTTAGATCTGGAAAAATACAGACACACAAACCAAGCCACAATAGCTGCACTCCCACCCCACAGTTCTTCTATTTAAAGTGGAGGGGTAGGAATGAACATGCCATAACAGATGTCTTAATGCTTCCAGTTAGTTTGTTGTCCAGAATTTGAGTCTTGAGTTGAATCACAACTTAAGTGAGTCATCATAGTTAAAAAGGAAAACAGACTGATGAAATACATGCTTGTGAGACAACTGCTTAATGGACATTTTTCTCTTGCTTGTGGAGCATAAGGAAGGTCATACTGCTTATTTTCCTGGAATTCCCTAAGGAATGACCCAATTAGGGAAATGTTGGTAGGAGATGTGCTTCTGTCTTACAGAACATAGGACAGGTTTTGGACACGACCTTTAAAAGCTGTCAATGACTGAAATTGTTGGTGGAATGTATTCCTTGCTATTATTAATGAAGTGGTATTTAGAGCTCCATGAATAGATGAGTATAAGAGAAAAAAACCCTAAGGATAGTTTCTAGGCGTATACAAATTGGTACATTTCCATTGTCCTTAATGAGATGGTGCCAGTTTACACCAGTTGAGGACCTACTCAGTTTTACATTAGTTGACATTACAAGTTTATGCTGCTTCAGATTTAAATATTCTTCTTGTGTACTAGCATCATTCCTATGCTCTTTAAGAAAGTAATTTTTATTTTAATTCCTAGACTGGTTCAATCCCAGAGTATTTCTTACTATGAATGTATGTATCTTTAGTATGATATTGAAGATGAGGGGCTTAATTTAATTACATGATCATGAGCTAGGTCATTGTCATTTTCCTTTAGGGTAATGGTAATTTTGTAACTAATTTACACTAGCAACTATGAAGCTGCATATATTTTAATGACCAACAGCTTGGTAAGTGAATTTTTTAATCTTTGAAAGAAAGACAAAAAAAAGCTGTTAAAGTATAAATCATTAAGTTGGTTGATAACTTTGTGTCTACAGGTGCAAGATAATCTATTTTCAGTCATTCTATCGATCACCATGGGAGGACTGCCTACACTTTGGGCAATAGAATACAGCACAGGAGATTTTGTATGTTGCTGCTGAAGAAAAGCAAATGAATATATTTTTAAAATAGACAGACATAGAAGGAACAGATAATAGCACCTTGAATAATGATTCAATAGCTTTAAGAACAGAAAGGCAGGCCAGCAATTGAATGTAGACTCAGAGATTTAGTTTGCTGCCACACCTATTTCCTTAGTGAGCCAGCGGTCACAACTGTAGTTTTAGCATGGGAGCAGCACTGAAGGGACACATGATGAAAAGCTAAACTTATTTTATACTCTAAAGTTACCAAATAGAGCTCTAATGTTTACAGTGCATTGTGTAAATTATTGTTTCTTGCCTGTGGCTTTCAATCTTTGGAATGGTTTGGAGAACAACTGAAGCGTAATCCATTTTTGAAAACACTAGTAACAGAGCTAAAATTCAGAATATACACCTTATAGTCAACCAACCATAATGATTGAGGAAGAAATATTTTGTCAGCCTGAAAAAGAAATGTTTAATCAAAAGCAATTGTTGAGTTACGCAGCTAAAAGCATCGCATAACCTTTCTTCAAATTTCACTTTCTATCCATATATTAAAAAAAAATAAAAATTAAAAAAAAAAATCAAATTTGTGATAGACTTTAAGTTCCTAAGCATCTTGTCTTTCAAAACCTTTGCTCAAACTGCATAGCGTGCAATTCCTCTGTTTCTCTACTCTCAGTAGAAAGAACAGGATAAATACATAGATCAAAAAGGGGGCACACTGCTCTCCAGAGAGCAATTAGTGATTATTTGCATAGTTTCTACAATTCAAAAATGAAATAAAAGCCACGTGCCTCAATCAATGGTTGAATTTTGCTATATCATTTCTTAGAGGAAGTAACAGCATAACACAATTTACCGACAGAAGGGAAAACCTTATTTTGAAAAGCTTCACATTTAAGGTTATTACTTCTAATGTCCAATGCATACCTTCATTTCAGGGAAATCTGTAGTTTATTAATGATGTCAGACAAATTTCTAGATGTGTCTCTTTTTAACCTTTCCATTTCTTTTTTTCTTTTTTTCTTTTTTTTTTTTTTTTTTTTTTCTGGGCAATATCTTAGAAATTTACTGATATTTTCATAGAATGGTAAGGTTGGAAGGAGACCTCAAGGATCATCTAGTTCCAACGCCTTGCCATAGGCAGGGACACCTTCCACTAGTACAGGTCACTCAAGGCCTCCTCCAACCTGNCTCTGCAGCCTGTCCAGGTCCCTCTGGATGGATCCCTGCCCTCTAGCAAGTCGACTGTGCCACACAGCTTGGTGTCTTCTGCAGACTTGCTGAGGGTGCACTCAATTCCTCTGTCCATGTCACTGACAAAGATATTAAACAGCACTGGTCCCAGCACCAACCCCTGAGGGATGCCACTTGTCACTGGTCTCCAGGTGGACATTGTGCCGTTGATCACCACTCTCTGCATGCCACCATCCAGCCAATTCCTTATCCAGCGAGTGGACTTTTGGAAAGTCTTCTTCAATGACCACCCTGCTCATTACACACTTGACCCACCCTCATAATAATCTCTATTGCTTGACACTAGTATTAATTTCTAGATAAACTTATCTCTATTTTGCTCTCCTCCCTTGTACCCTAGTCCAACCCCTTGTCTACTGCTGAACTCTGTGTTCACCATGGAAGCCTCTCAGATTACTGGGAAATCTATGGGGTAGGATCTGCTGGTGAGGGCACAGTTAGGACAGAGATCACTCGTGGTGTCTGGCTCATCCACCTTGCAGGGCATTCACCTTGCAGGATCCCGCTGCTGCCTTAAAATGAAATTATTAATGTTTTAGTAAAGGTTTCATATCTGTATGTGATTTGGTTGAGCTGGAGTTAATTCTTTTCAAAACATCCTTGTAGTACTGTGTTTTGCAGTACTGTAACATTATTAGTGTTTTGCCTGCTGCTGAACAAGCATCCAGGCTCTGTTTTTCCAACATTTCCCTGCCCTGAAAGTATGCTGTAGGGTGAGCAAGATCTTGGGAGGGGACACAGCCAAGCCAGCTGACCCAGACTGGCCAAAGGGATATTCCATGCCATATATATGCTCAGATATAGGAATGAAGTGAAAGAAAGAATTGTGGGATATTTGTCCATGGTGTTTGTCCTCCAGAGGAAACACTACATGTAGAGAGACCCACTTCCCCAAGACTGACCACCATCCGGTGATGGGAAGTAGAGATTAACATCTCTCTCTGCTTTTGCTTCCATGCAGTCTATTGCTTTGCTTATTGTTATTATTAAATTGCTTCTATCCTATAACTAGATATTGTTATATTTCCCCCTTTCCCCTGTTCCTCTAAGATGGAGAGTGACAGAGTGGCTTTGGTGGGCATTTGGCCCCAGGGCAGGGCCAAACCACCACAGTATCTTAAGATGCCAGTTTAAAAAGCATCAGTACATTTTGAGAAGATAAGTGTGGTGGTTTGGGAGTTCCTCCCTCTCTCCTCCCCTGATTCACCAGACTAACTCAGATGACTGGAAGTTAAGAATGAAGCTGTATTTTACAGAGTAGCACGTTTACAAGTTTACAAGTATTTTACAAGTATATGTACAATTGTAAATGTACAATTTACAAGTATATGTACACAATATATACAGATATTTCAACTATATGCAAGTTAAAAGTAATACAGAAATTCAAAACCTCTCCCAAACAGCAGAACCACTTAGGAGGGCTCCGAATTAACTCCTCTCTTTTCTCCCATCCCCTCTCTTATCTCAGAAGGTTTATTTGCAGGGGTGAGATGCAGAAAAGCCAACAAGAGTTTAGAAGGAGAATGAATAGATTGGGTTACACAGATTCAAGCAGAGATAGTTAATATGGCAAGTAGCAGCCAGAGACTGACTGAGAGGCTTTGTTTATGTTTCTTGGTTTTATATCTCTAAGCAAAACCAGATATAGACATCATTATTATTTTCTTTTCATAGCCAATGATCTAATTTCTCTCATTAAAATATTCCAATTAGCTTTGAACCAGCACAATAATAACGTGAATCTTCCAGGCAAATTTGTAAGACTTTATGCTAATATATTTGTGTATTTTATGTCAAAAAATGCAGTCTAAATCATGCTATGCATCATCAGTTTTACATTTTTGCTTGAAAATGAACTCCAGCTTAAGCTGAACATTAAAATTGTGCCTGCCTCATGAAGTGACACGTCGAATATATAGTTCTCATAGGATGAATTATTTTTGCAATTCTCTACAAAATTTGAAATGATAACATCTGATCTGCTGTCTGTATCAGGTATTTGAGATATCTTTAAAAGGGATCTGCATTTGAAATGGAAAGATACAACTTAAATCCGATTTATTTCCAATTTATTGAAGAAAATGCTAATCCATAGTGTTGGATGACTTCATCTTTATCAATATAAGACTTTTATGTGTGCTGGTTTTGGCCTGATGTTGTGGTTTGAATTGGAAGTAATTCTGTTAAGTGATTTTACTTTGCACCTCAGCCTTTTCTAAGTAACTGTAACTTTCTGAAATCAATGCCATGTATTCACAGACACTGTCTGCTTCTAGCAGTGATAATGCTCAGTTTCTAGTTCTTGTCAAGGGTTGGTATACAGACCAAGGTCAGCGCTGATTTTTGTGCACTATGTTGGGGAAACAGAGAAAAAAGATGGGTCTGCAGGGAGGAGAGTTCTGTCTGCAGACAGAACTGGTGACCCTAAAGTGACCCATTAGGTGTCCCATTCCATATACACAATATTTAGGATAAAGTTGATGGATCATGAGGGTTGTTAAACTCTTTTCTTCAACTGCCAGCATCCAAGGAGGACTTTGTCCCTTCTGCCTTTAATCCCAATCTGTGTGTTCCTGAATCCAATTCCAGAATGCAGATCCTGAATTTGATTTCTGTGTACCACTCAGTGCAGCCTGGGACTTTTGGGACCACATCATCAGTGTTGGCTTCTGTGGGGCTGGGCTCAACATTGATTTTCTAAATTTTTGCACATATTTAATTGTATTATTATTTTCAACTAAAGTAGTTAAATTTTCTTTCACAATTTATCAATTTCTTTTTTTTTCTTTTTTTTTTTTTTTTAAACTCTTTGTAAAGGGAGAGAGGTTACTGGAGATTGTCTGCCTGTAGTTTAGTGGCTGATCCATCCCTAACCCTTGACACTGGGATAAAATTAATTTTCTTCATTGTAGTATTCATGAGGCTGTGCTCTGGATGTGTGCTAAAAATAGTGTTGATCATACTGAGGTATTTTAGCTGTTGGTGAGCAATTTTTATACAGCATCAAGGCCTTTGCTTCTCATACCACCCCACCAGTCTTGGGGTGCACAAGAAGTTGGGAAGAGACACAGATGAAACAGCTGACCCCAACTGACCAAGGGAATATTCTGTCCTTATGATGTCATGCTCAGCAATAAAAGCTGGAGGAAAGCAGTAAAAGCTAGGAGAAGAAGGAGGAATAGGGAATATTCATAGTTGTGCTGGTTTGAGGCTAATTGGAATGTTTTACTGAGAGAAATTAAATCCTTAGCTATGAGAAGAAAGAAAAACAATCACAGTGACCTATATCACTCATTCTGCTGAGAAATGCACCTAGTCAAAATATAGGTAAGACACTCACACACTCCTCAGTTAGTTCTCAGTTGTTCTGCTCCTTCGCTCTGGCAGTCTGCGGCTGCTTTCTGCCTTAACTCTAATCTGGCCTAACCCTTTATTTCTCCTAACCTCCTTGTTGTCTTTTTGACATCTCACTTCAGATCTCTCCAGATTTATCACGTGAGATATACAGGGATTGATCTGCTTATTAATGAAGGGAAGGAAAAAGGGGGCAATGGGGGGAAGGTTTGGGTCGGGAGCCTCCTGGCAATCTGATTGTTTTGGAGGGATTTTGTGTTTCTGTATTACTTTTAACTTCTATATAAGTGTAAATATTTGTAATATTTGTGTTCATTGTATATCTATATATCTATATATCTATATCTATATCTCTCTCTCTATATATATATATGCTTGTAAGCTGTGCTAAGCTGTAAGCATAGCTTCATTCCTTAACTTCCAACCCACTGAGTCTAGTCTGGGTGATTTCATTGTTTGGGGGGGTGGGTAACTCCCAAACCATTACAATAGTCACGTTGTCTGCCTTCTAAAATAACCATTATATCTGGTGGAGCCCTGCTTTCCTGGACATGGCTGAGCACCTGCCTGGCAATGGGAAGTAGTGAATGAATTAATTGTTTTACTTGGCTTGTATTCATGGTTTTTGTTTATTACATAGTCTTTATCTCAACCCATGTGTTTTCTCACTTTTACTCTTTCAATTCTGTCCCCCAACCCCACTGTGAGTAGAGTGAGTGAGAGGCTGTGGTTGGCATTAAACCACAACAGACATAAAGAAAGTATACATTATAAAGTTAAAACTTAATGTCAGAAAGCACAGTTTTGAGATTTTCTATACAGAAGCTGCCAGTGCATCCTTGGAAGAAACTTCCAGCTTTATTTTAGGTGTCTGGTTCACTGACAGTTATATAACTAGTAAGTTGACCACAGATGCTCAGTGTTTATATTTCCTGAACAAGATCCAATTAAAAACTTACCATCTGCCATACATCTTTGTGTCCATACAGTTTGCAATGCAATTGGCATACATTAGCATTCAAGCTTTAGCCTGTCTTTCATCCACTGTGTTTAGGTTATCCAGACATTTTTTTTAACTAGAGATTTTTCCAAATCTACAAGAGTATGTTTATCTGGGTTAGTTTNATTATCCTCAAACCAGCACAAAATAACAGTATAGAAATGAATTGGTAATTCAATGTGTCATGTAAGTCACACACCATCAGAAATTATCTTGAGGTTTACCTGATTATTATTTACATCTATTATGAATTTTTCTAATAGGGTATCCTAACAGTATATTGAAAAGGTTACATACATTTCTACAGATAAAGGTTGGTATTTAGGGGAAACAAAAGTACAGCAACAGAGACTAAGAAAACAGATTTCTGACAATTAAATTGCCAAGGCCAGGGGAGTACTACACATTTCTGCTACAGGCAAAGTTCTGAAAGAAAACATGCGTCAGTTTGAATAATATTTGAAGTTTGAGGAAGGCCAAAAAAAAAAAATAATAAATGTAGCCTATAAATTTGGTAAACCACACAGAAATAAATTGTTTCATTCCAAGGTTTGATCTCAGTGTGAACAATTACAAAAATTATAATTTGAGTTCATTAAAAAAAGCCTGGAGTTGCATTCTGTAGGTTACCCTCGGGAGATAAGACGCGAGACCTGGCGTGCCGAATAGCTGCGCCTGAAAAATAAATTTCTAGCCTGTTTCTATGCTAGCAGTGTTTACTACNTACTACGTGTTTTTCCAAATTTACAAGAGGTTTTTTTTTTGGGTTTTTTTTTTTTTTTTTTTTTTTTTTTTTTTTTTTTTTTTTTTTTTTTTTGCCTTATAGGTAGAGGTTCAGAGGTTCTTAGAAAAAAAAGTTGATTTGGAATAAAAAACAGTCATTGTCAAGCAGCATTGGTAATTCCACTGTAGATAGGGCAGATTTGGAGGATCAATGAAAATTTAATGGGAAATTGTTTATGGTAGATGTGATGGTTTGGGAGTTACCCACCCCCCACATACTTTATAAAATCACCCAGACTAGACTTAGCCAGCTGGAAGTTCAGGAATGAAGCTATGTTTACAGCTTAGCACAAATATACAAGCAGATATATACACAATATACAGGAATATNAAAAAAAAAAAAAAATAATAAATGTAGCCTATAAATTTGGTAAACCACACAGAAATAAATTGTTTCATTCCAAGGTTTGATCTCAGTGTGAACAATTACAAAAATTATAATTTGAGTTCATTAAAAAAAGCCTGGAGTTACATTCTGTAGGTTACCCTCAGGAGATAAGACGCGAGACCTGGTATGCCGAATAGCTGCGCCTGAAAAATAAATTTCTAGCCTGTTTCTATGCTAGCAGTGTTTACTACATACACATTCCAAGGTGGATGCTGAATTAAATTTCTAATGAAGAAAAATTCCTAGAATTTCAGATGCCAGTCATGTGACTTAGTCTCAGAAAAATTCAGCCTCGTTGCACTTTAATGGAACCGAAGTGCTAAGGGATGGAGGGGAGGGGTTGTGTATATGTGAATGCATGTAAAGCAAGGTTTCTCAGCATGTCAGAAGAACCTTAAGTAACTAAGAGTGTTTCTGGAGTTATACTTTCACATTTTTCTCTCAATATTTTGTTACATTTAAACAATTTATTTTTTTTCATGCAGTGGTCACTATATGTATTGTAGAAGTGACGAAATTCTCAGTTTGTTGGGTCATTTACCCCCTATCTTTCCACTGTAGCACATTTATCTCCTGTAACAGTTTTAGGACTAGAGGCTTTGCCTGCTTGGGACTGCTTTTTCTCAGGCCAGCAGAACTGACAATTGGAGGATGCTCAGGCTAACCAAAGTGCCAAAAGCAATGCTCACGAGGAATGAAGAATTATTCTGGGTATACCACTGACTCACCTCAAGGTGATAAGGAGAAAAATTTCTTGCAGCCATCTGTTTCTCAGGAAATTATTTGATATGTTCTTTGGAATATCTAATGTTAATTTTGTGTTTTCATGAATAACACTGCTAATAACAGATTTGGGATTCTACTCAATGATCCAAAGAATGTATTTTGAAGACTTGACCTCTTGAGCATTCAAAATATTTTTTTTTTTATTCAGCCATACTGCTGTATTAGAATATTTTCTTCTGAAGTATCTAAGATGCCTTAAAATCCTTAGTAATAGTAATAACTAGACACATTTTCAGCTTCAGAGGTGATACTTATTTCTGATCAATTTAATTCATGCTGGTCTTGTTCCTTTCAAATTTAAACTGCAATAATTAAGTGCTATTCTAGGAGCACGTTTTTACTCTCAAGAGGTGACTTTTACAATTAATTGCATTATCCCCCTATTCTTTTATACATATATGAGTATGGAGGGAGAAAAATATCAACCATTTCCCAAGAAAATAATAATTCTAGTCTTTCCTGAATTTACAGAAGTTGTTAGTTTGTGAAGTATATTACAATCTATTGACCAATACAGAAAAATTACTACATATTTTATTCATGTTCACATTCATATTCTGAAAATACCTGCAAATGCCTACTCATACTAGCTCTTATGATTTATGTATCTCCAGTTTTTGAGCAAAAATCGTGATGTAATATTTATTACAGTCAGTGGAGTACCAAATATGTAGTCAGCTTTATCACAGACTGATTGTGCTCAACCCAAAGTGTCACCTACAAACTTGTTCATTTCTCTGTGGCTGGACACCTGGTCTTACTTGGATGTCATAGAGGAAGCTTGCCAGTCCTACAGATACCTTGGGTGACACCAAACTGTTTGATGTCTTTGGTTTAACCAAAAGAATACAGTTCTTATTTTAGAGAATTTATATAAGTTCTTATCTTGATTTCAAACAGAAATAAACATTGTGTAGAAAAAGCATAAATCTCCAACTACTGCAATATATTTCTAGAAAATGAATGTTTAACTTTTCTGCATATCTAAACAGTCCTTGTGTATTAAAATTGTTTGGAAATTGTCTTCCACACATCTATATCCAAATAATTAAAATTCATAATATTTTTCAAAAATTCTCTACTGTGTGTAAGGCAAACCTTGGGGTAAGGTAGAGGGGTGGAAAGAAGGTGGAAAGGTGGTTGGGAGCCCCTCCTGGGGCCTCTGATTTCTGGGAGGGGTGTTGTGTTTCTGTATTACCTTTAACTTGTATATTTCTGTAAATATTCCTGTATATAGTGTATATATCTGCTTGTACATTGTGCTAAGCTGTAAATAGAGCTTCAGTCCTTAACTTCCAGCCAGCTGAGTCTAGTCTGGGTGATTTTATAAAGTGCTGGGGGGCAGGGAACTCCCAAACCATCACATATTTATACATGTTTAAGTGCATCTGCTTATATTTTTTATTAACTTTATATTAGTTTTAAATAAATGTACCCTTGTTCTACAGAAACTACACTAAACACTAAAGTGTGACTAAATTAGTCTAAATTATTTTTTCAGTTGTATGCAGAAAGCTTTGATCCTATGCCAAAAACGTTTCATATAAAAACATTTTTCTTGTTATTTTAAAGAGCAGGAGTCTTGAATGAGGAGTATTTGAGTTGGCTAATTTTTGTCCACATAGTATTCTTCTGTCCAACTTAAACTTCATTTTTATTTCCACTTTTCAGTAAGTAAATTGGAAAGGACTCTGTGGGAGTCTCTGTGGGAGTCTCTGTGCTAGATAAGAGCATACTCCTGTAGAAAAAAAATGTGACAGTATACTTTCAATTCATAGCCTTTTTCTTAAAGTTAATGGCTAAATTGACATAGTGGATCTTTAATTCTTAAATTTGACAAAGAATTTCATGTCTGTGAAAGAGCAGACAACAATAGCTTTGTGACACTCCCTGGTAATAAGCCAGTCTTCTCCACTGAAGAAGTACTGTATCAAACAACAGTAAAAATTCTTAGTCCAAAAACATTTTATTAAACCTTCTGTTTCTGATCCTTCCTCCTCAGAAATCCATCAGCTTTTTTTTAGGTATATTTATTTAACCCTGGCCTATTACAAATAGAAGATATTTGCACATGAACACATATAAAATATTTATATATATGTGTGTGCACAATATGAATATATGGTACTAGGACCTAACCAATCATTATAACAGATTCCATTCATGTATTTTCAGTTATACTTGATTTACTTCATCCTCAACTTTTTTCCTCATGTTATTCCTCATTTCTGTTTCCTAACTTTTATAACATCTGATAAACAAATGCTCATGCAACTCCGGTGACTTTCTCCCTACAGTAAATTTTAATATCATAGAATCATAGAATGGTAAGGTTGGAAGGGACCTCAAGCATCATCTAGTTCCAACCCCCTGCCATAGGCAGGGACACCTCCCACTAGTACAGGTTACTCAAGGCCTCCTCCAACCTGGCCTTGAACACCTCCAGGGAGGGAGCAGCCACAACCTCCCTGGGAAACCTCTTCCAGTGCCTCACCACCCTCACTGCAAAGAACTTCCTCCTAACATTTAGTCTAAATCTTCCCTCTGCCAGTTTAAACCCATTGCCCCTCGTCCTGTCATTGCAAGACCTTGTAAAGTCCCTCCCCAGCCTTCCTGTAGGCCCCCTTCAGACACTGGAAGGCTACTCTAAGGTCTCCTCGAAGCCTTTTCTTCTCCATTTATCTGGCCCTTATGAATCCTTCTGTGTGTAGCACCTCTCTTTTGATCACACAGGTTTATACTGTGTTGTTACTCTGTTTCATCCTGTCAAATTTGTAGAAAGTGTTCATAGAAAGAAAGGCTTTCTTATGTATTTTCTCCTGCAACCATCTTAACTTCTAGTAGGCTGGCATATTTCAGTTGGTTTTAAAACACAACCAATGATGTTCAATATATTTTTAATTTACAGGTAACATTTTATAATACACTTCCTGTGTTCAATGACTGAATGTGCTAAGGTAGAGATAATTAGTACTTAGTATCTTTGTCAAACAGTAGCAAATCCATGTACCGGGAAATTAGAGAGATTAATGAAAAAATTCCCAATGACCTCTTAGGAAAGAAGAGTGAGTTGGGTACTGCAGAAAAGAACATAGATCACTATTTTTCTGCAAGTAGATTGAATTATTTTTTAATTAGAAGTCAGAAAGCGTTGCTTGGAGCAAATGCTGTTAAAGACCCATTGCATAATTATGATTAGATTTTTAGAAGCACTGAAGTTGAATGTTGTGACACTTGATGACTAATACCTTTGAAAATTCAATGTATCTTTCATCACCAGTGAGTTGGAAATATAGTATGAAGTGGCCATGAGATATTATCATGTACTTAGAATACCTTGAAACCACAGAAGACTGTTTTAATTTCTCTAATCTGCACAAATTGTTGGGTGGAATTTGTAGGAAAACAATGGAGTTATCCATGATAAAACATAAGTTGTAATTTTTTTTTTTCCAGAGATATGTGTACATGAAATATAAGATAACATCATTTTCATGTCTGAAACCAGTGATTCGAGTTATTTGTGTCCAGGCTGGAGATAGTTACTGATGCAATGACAAAGACAATGGCAAATGTACTATGTTTTCACATTTTGACATTTCAGTGCCACATTAACACTACTGCAGAGTTGTGACCTTTACACATGCCCCTATTTTTCACTATTTACTATCTCTAATTCCTAAAAAAAAAAAAGGTAAATGGCTATTTTTCCTTTTACACCTAAATTTGTTGAGATCTTTAGATAAATTTCAATCAAAAGAACACTTAATCACAAATACCAAAGTATAATAGTATACATAGTATAACAAATAAAAATAAATGACATTTATTATAGCCATTAATTAATTACATCAAATACTTCACATAACTTAAATATACTGAAACTTTAAGCCATGATTAGACATGAAAATGCAATCTAAGACTACACCAAGTTGGAAAGTATTCTTACGAACCAGAGGCAGCCTGTTGTATCCTAAATCCAAAACATTGTTATCAACTATATATATATAAATATATATAGTTACTGTTGCAACATAAAATAGAAGACTCTAGCTTCAGGTGAACCATTAAATATGCGTCTTGCAACTTTAAAAGAGATGTTTCAAAATGAAAGATTGTTGGCTCCCAACTTTTTCAATTTCTGTATTGTATCAGGTGCCAGAAATGACTTTGAAAATGATAGCCCCTGGGTAAAGCAGAATGTATACAAACTGATTCATTTTACATCTCAATAGTCAAAGTTGACTGCATTAATCAAGCGGAGGTGGTCAGCATGTAGTCAGACACCTTCTAGCTGACCTTGCATGTTTTTGTTACTAATGAACTGAAGGTTTTCTGAAATTATGATAATCCTCATTAAGAGTGATGCATGTCATATCTGCCATCAGCATTGCAAGTCTGCATCCCAGGTTGAAAGTCAGGACGAAAAGGAAAACATCATCTCAAGTTAAACACCTCTAGGTTTTGCTACAGGCAGAAGACATTCCATTGGAATTCTTTGTCTCATGACTTCTGCAATCAGCACATTCTTCTAAAGGTCTTCCAACTAATCACTTACCTGTACTAGTACCTGTACTAGTACTTACCTGTACCTGTCCCTGCCTATGGCAGAGGGTTGGAACTAGATGATCTTTGAGGTCCCTTCCAACTGTAGCAAAGTAAGGTAATATGCACTGCTTTTCCACCTGTCAGAATAAATGAATGACATAAAATTACTGTCTCAAGAGGCATTCAGTGACTTAGCTGTAGCAGGGGCTTCTTCTTTGTGGGAGCTTCTGGACAGAGCCACACACAGATCAATATGATCCAAGCAATGCCAATTTATTGAATATGAACACGCATTTATATACCCTTCCAACAGACTGTTCAGGCCAGCCCATTACAAAGCAATTGGTCCAAATCATTAAGGGACAAGCTGGTGCCCCAAGCAGCTGGCCCAGATTGCCAAGATGCAAACTATGGTGGCATTCTATAATTGGTGTAAGTCGTTAAGGGGTGAGCTGTGAGGGAACCAAGTGGTTGGTTCATCACTATCTGTTCAGAGCACCCCTTGTTTTGCTTTGATCCCAGTTGTTGCTCATTCCTCCAGAGGTGGCTTGTAGGTGGTGTCTTTGGCCCTTCAGACAACCTTTTCATGTAGGCTGTGAAACTTCAGCCCACAACTAGCAGTTAGCACAGCTTGGATTGCTCACATGTCCAGTTAATACAGAATGTTTCCCTACACTTACCCATGCATGTTTTATGTTATTGTTGATTAGGTGAATAAACAGTTTTGCCCTTTGTTCTTGCATTCTTGATGAAAACATTTTAAGTATGTGAGTTCCCTATTTTTTTTTCTATTGTGTCATGTTTACCTGTTTCTTTTCTGACTTCTTCTGACTTTGAAACTTTTTTTCCCCATACATTCTTTAGTATTGACTATTTTTCCTTTTCCTTATACTTGTCTCTATTGTTTTTTAAATTATTGTTACTGGTTTTTTGCTATGCATTCTGCTGTGTTCTTTATTTTCAATATACCTTTGTGTCCCCTTTTGATATTTTTATGTATACTCCAGATTTGAGGTTATTCTAACAGCAATAAAACATAGCCATGCTTTGCTCTGTTTCCTATTAAATGGAAATACTTTAAAAATGCATTTCTTTCACAAGAAGAATGGTAGACCTATCAGCAATATTATGTGATTTTTCAAAACTTTACTGGTCAAGGAAAATTATTAAAATAATTTGGTACTCTATGCTTCCATGTATCTTCACTGACATTGCTTCTAAGTAAACTAATTAAAAACAATAATCGTTAAAGGTTAATATATACTTATAATTTAGTTAGAAAACATAAGAGCTGTCCAGAAAACTTCAAAAATATCTTAAATGTGTAAGGCTGGAAAATTAACCATAATCTACTGTTCTTGTCAGTCTGCTTCAGAAGTATGGTGATGTTTGTTAAGATTCAGTGATGTAAGTAATTACATTTATTTGTTAAGGTGTCTGTTTTGACAAGCCTTCTGATAGACTATGTAATCTCTTCTTATTATTAATACAATGCAGTACTTTCACTATGAAACCAATTTTCTAAAATATTATTAAACATTTGCTTGTTTCTTTAACTTCTGTCAGTTGCTTAATTTTTGTTGACTAGTACCAGAGGAACCAGTTGTAGCAATATTTACTCCTTTGGTTTTTTTTTAGTATCAGTGATCTTTACAAAAACCTAACTGCTACATAGGTACATATGTATGGTATCTGTGAAATCCTAGCTCCAGTAAGACCAACTTTACCTCAAATAAGACAGAATTATGTCCACGTATGTTGAAGAACATCACTCACATACCACTTATAACACTTCCTTATGTGTGCTGTTCATATATCTACATTGTTTTCTTACTATATGCTCTAAGACAAAACTCTAAACCATAATCAGTTTGATGAAAATAATCTGATTTGGGTTAAGAATTAGATTAAAAATTCCAATGACATTTAAAATTATTTTAAGTTTTCATATGCCAGGATCTCCAGGAATATGGTGGAGTCACTGTTCCTGGAGGTGTTCAAGAAATGTGTGGTCATGGCACTTTGGAACGTAGTATAATGGCCATAGTGGTCTTAGGTTGGCAGTTGGACTAAATGATTTTAGAGGTCTTTTCCAATGAAAACTTTTCTATGATTCTGTGATTCTACAATTTTAAAGTTCAATGAAGAAAACTTTGTTCTAAATTGTGCTAAAGCACTAGATTTCATTTCACATTGGCAGTAAACAAAGTGTGTTCACATGGTTAGCTGCCATCACTGAGTCTGTTAATTTATTTTACCACATTGTGTAAATTTCATGCAGGATATATTTTATATTGAAAAACATCAAGTCCACCAAGAAAAAATCACTAATGAAAATGAAAAAAAAAAATCAAATTATAAAGAATAATTTGGCAACGTTCTAATTGATTATGGGTCCATATTTTCTAATACATTGTACACTCATTTCCGTGTGCATCCATACTCCACTGTATTATATTTTGCAACAAATTCATAGTCACAAAGAGAAAAGACAAAAAACCCACTGATTTTTAATCACATGAGTCCTTCTACAGAATAGAATAAAGAAATTGATACATGAAAGTAAATATATGCTTATTGCTTTTTGATCTTGGTCATGGTATATGCTTATTGCTTTTTGATCTTGGTCATGGTATTGTTCTGTGTGAGTACGTTCAAGTTAAATAACACATACATCTTTTGTATATGTCTAAACTGGTTCTTAAAGAAAATGTCCAAATGTTGTGATTTATCTAGGATACCTTTATTTAAACCCTTCATGAATAGTGCATGAATAATTATCAGAGCTGGGGCTCAGATGAACTATTTAATCCATAAATTCATCTCCTTGAGGAAAGAAATGAGTTGATGCAGCATGTGGAGTAATTTCCTTGACATGGTACATCAGTTCTGACCTTTTCCCTATATTGGCACCCAAAGTATGTAAGAAGATCTTAAGCATATATGGCTCCTTCAGGACATATCACCATTTTCTCTGTTAGCTATGAATTCAGTGGATTTTAGAGTGTACATGAACTCTGAAGTCTTACATTTCTGCCTTCAAACTTTTACTCTCTTTGAAACTCTGTGAAATTCACTTCATAAGATCATATAAAACATAACAGGCAAGCAAAGACTAGTACTGCTTTCCATGCAAAATATGGAAACAGCAGATTGTGTCAGTACATTACAATTTTACAGAAACAGATTACTGCATCTGACATAGCTGCCTATGTACAAAGAAGCCAATTTCCTCTATGCTTTCTGTGGGGTACAGTGCTTCATTGCTATAACTCATGGTTGCCTTTTCCCAGCTTGTATACTTTGGTTTATAAATCCTTCAATGACACAAGCTTTCATACTCTTCCACCATAGCTACACCACCTAAACTCACAACTTCCCTTCCTCAAAAAATTGTCTCAATAGTGAATCTATAAGCTACTATCAGGCCTGGAGAAGAGATAGCAAAAGGGAGTGCTCTTGATCTCCCACATTTCAGCAAGATATTTGTAATTCATGCATCCAGAAAGAGTGAAATTCTGTAATTTCATGGCAAGTGAAAATTCTTCCATGAAGGAATATGATGACACTTTTTTAAAAGATTATTTCTGTTTCCAGTGATCATATTGTGCAAAATTTCAAAGCATCTGTAGGAGCAGAACTTGGCAACCTCTTGCCTGGCTTGACCAGTGCTGACTGCTACAATGCAGTCTCCCCTCAAGCTGGCACCCACTGATCCTTTTTGCACAGCTGTATGACAGGAGAGTCCTACCAGACTACACCTATCTGTGGAGAGGAAAGCGAGGGGAAGCTGATTAACTAGCACTTCAATTATTTTACTTAAAAATTTAACCTGAAGTACAGAAGTTTTTGACAATAGCTGTATTAGTAAAGCCCTTTGGTGCAGATACAATCTTTTTCCCCTTGATCACCTAATATTGTCAAAGAGCACCAGAGATACTGATCAACTTTAATTGTATCAGCATGGATAGGTTTATTCCATATTTCTAACTGTCCATAGCAAGTTTTGATGGTGAATACTTAACAAGGAATGTGTAAATTTTAATGGAGAATTATAAGCCTTTATGATCTTATACAAGTGGAAGAGGGATGACAAAGTGAGAGGCTGGAGGAAGAAAGTCTGTTTCCTTAAACAGAATAGCTTACATTCTTATTCTACTGTAAAATGACCTACAGAAAAGGGTTTTTTTTTCTATCAGAGATCTCAAATTTAAGTATTAAACACAAAAGAAGCAGCCACTTTCAACACGGTTCCTAAAGATTTGTCAGCTGCTTGCAAATCTTTTGCCCAGTTTATCCCCTTGTGATCCAGAAGCCTGAATACTGTTTTACATTCTTGAAACTGTTGCCTGTAGGAAGGTTTTCTGCAATTCACAAATAACCTCTGTAGAATGAATGCCTAAATGTGCACTGCTTCTTTGCATTGCAATGTAATCAATTTAAGAACAAGCATTCCAGCTGGTAATTCTTTTTTTTTTTTTTTCAGATAAACAGCAGTTTTAGACCACATAGTTTTGTATTTGACACTACCTGTTTTCATTTGAAATCTTGTTAGGGCATCGTGGAAATGCAACCAGGCACTTCTCCATGTAGTTACCAACATTAGAGCCTCAAAGCATGATTGGTTTCAGTTTTCAGGTGGCAGAAGATGCTTTCATGGATCATCTCAAATAGTTACTTTCTAGCTTCAGGTCTAGTAGTGTTTCACAACTAGTGTTCATAATTTGTCATTTCTATTATTGTTTAGGGCTTTCTTTCTTCTTGGAAGGGACCCAAAGAGATCATATAGTTCAACTCCCCTGCCAGAGCAGGACCATACAATATAGCTCAGGTCACAGAGGAATGCAAGTTTAAATGAACCTCCCAAGCAAAGGGAACAGAGACCCAACTCCTTCTCACAGCTAACCTGTTTTCAGAATATTCTGATCTTAGGTTACACAGACAAAGTTAAAACTTATCTCAAACACAGCCAGCCAAGGATCCAGCCGAGGGAGATACAAAGCCTTTTGGTCCATCAGGGCCCTGACACAGTCTTTTAATGCACTATATTTAGTGATGTAGATTGCTGTTCTGGAAAAATGCATAGGTAGTCTTAGTAAGAGTATCAGCATAGCAAGTTTACTGGAACATAGGGTCAGAATCTATGAGGTGAAGCTTTGGAAGATGGTAAAGAACATGAGAACTAGTAGTGGGTTAGCTACAAAGAGAAACAAAAGAGAAATTATTGTTTTAAGTTCTGATCCACAGGAAAATTATAAGTAGAAATAAATGAACCTGATGAAACCATATAACAAGTACATTTTACAGAGTTGTATGCTCAAAATATGCTTTCTGAGTAACAATCTTTCTAGGAGAGGTGATTTCTAAAGAAAATATGATCAACAAAGCAAGGAAGGTATTTGTGCTCCAAAACTGGGTTGTCTTCATCTCTGTCATAAGTGAGTCTCTCAAAAGGAAAACACACTCTTTCCAACCATAACCCAGTAAAAATATTATCTGGTACATTATGAACAAAAATCATAAGCATGGGAAGACTTACTTGCTTGGTGATAGAAATCAGGGGCAGAGGCAGACACAATCTAGTCCACAAGTCTCAGGCACTGTGAGCACAGCAGGACTCCTTGAGGTTAGCAGCACTAACAGTTAACTTAGACTTTGGTTAGAAAATACCTCCTATTAATATGATTAATAGAAATTAAATAGTATAGGAAATAAATATTTTCTCAGTTTCATCAGTTTACATCCTTCCTGAATTCCTGCAGGGTGTAGGGGCAGTTAGACAAGGGTTTGTTTGATCAGACATATAGAGCTGTAGTAAAGTTTGCAACTTAAACCAGGCATTCCTCAACAGTGCTATTTGTCCAAAATGGGCCAGATGATCATGCCTACTCTTATCTCTTGGCTTGAGAGTCCAGTGTGGATGTCAGTCACCAAAGGTAAGTGTCATGGTGAATATCTCTGTTGATTTCTATTCCTCACAGTGGAGAAAATGTGTTTGTACAACCATAAAAATTGCAATTAGTTTTAATAGAGCTGTACTTTTAAAACAGTTCACGAAAAGTTAGCGAACAGATATTGTGAGGTGAGTGTTTGGGGTTTATGAAAATCCAGATTCTTTTTAATTGCTCAAGTGGAAGGTAATTTCTTTTGAAAATCTGATCTGCAGTCTATATGCACCTAGATAGAGTAATTTTAACCTAGATGTACAGATTTAAGGAGTGGCTGTTGTTGGACGAAATGCTGTATAACTATTCTCATTATTTCCATAGATTCTAAGACCAAGTAGGAGAATTTATGACCTGCTAAATTTCGCTTCATGCGTAATGCCAAAAAATCATCTAATAACTTTTATATTGATCTCATAAATTCCATTTGACCTGTAGTATATATTTAGTTATGTTTTGCAATGTTACCACAATACCAATGATTCCAATATAAAAGCATGGCAGAGAATACTAGAACATGAATCACAGTGACTCAGGAGCTTGAGATACTGTCAGAGCAGGCAGAGTTCAAAAGACCATTTTATGCCAAAAGAAGACGACCCAACTGATTTAAGGAAATCTGCATCAATTTCTTGACTGAATATGAAAAGGGAAAGAACCTTTTGTTATTGGTCTAGAGGTTATTACCATCATGAATAGAGAGAAGACACATTTTTCTTGCTTCACTACATTTTTGAACAGAATTTGACTGCTGTGCAAATGAGCAAAGCAATGCATTTTTTCCTCTTTTTGCATAATAGGGGCCCTATCCTAACCCATAAAACTAATGACATTTTGCTACTGTGTTCAGGGACACCTAGGGCAGCTCTTAATTAAAAATCCATATAAGCACATATTATACTCACGGAAAGGTACAGTCATTCATCTGAAAACATTAAACCTTGTTCAGAGTTCCAGGATGGAGGAGCTGTCAGAGGGATACAGAGGTTATTATAACACAAATGCCTCCTCCTATAACAGTTTTAGGTTTGCAATGAAACGTCTAGTTAAATCAACTGCAAAAGGAGAGCAGAGGCCCGTTAATGAGTACAGGGGTCAGGTTACCATCCTGCAGGGACATACGTTAATAATTTAGCAATTACAGCAGAAACAGTAGTTCAGACCAGGTGGATAATTTCTGTATTAGGGAAGCTGATGGAGTGATGAATTTTGAGCCTGGGAAAACTCAGAATTCTTGTAAAGGGAAATGACCCTGAAAATTTTACACTGAATTGTAATGTGAGATATTGCCATTTGCAACTTAAACAGAATTTTTGGTAAGCAGCACAATACAAGGCTATGATATTCAGATAGCAGTTTCATAAGAAAATAGCAGGAGCTATTTTTTTTTCTCCCCAAATAAAACAAGTAACCTTTAATATAAATCATCAGCTCATTCATTACATTCAACTTTCAATGTTGCAGTCTACATAGATCACAGAATATATAGCAGGAATATACTAAGGTTTACACACATGATCACATTTTCAGAAATTTGTCCTCTCAGTACTAGATCCTATTGTACAGGATGCTTTGATGGAACTGATCATCATGTCCCACTCCATGTAATGGATATTCAAATCTAATATGTGGAAATAGGAAAATATTCAACTTTATTAACACAATTTCCCTCACCAAGCAAACAAATATCCCAAAACAGTAAACCATTTACAATTTATCAAAAGTTTGAATACCCAGTTGGGAATTATTTACACAAAATGTACAACAGGAATTTTTGGAAAACAATTTAGGGAAGGGACAAAGAAATATAAATGTCCATATCCTACACACAACTGAGATCGGAGGGTGAGGAGCAATAACTGCTGCTGCCAGTCACAAGATGGATTCCCCTTGCCTTCAAACAAGGCTATTAGTGGGACAAGCAGAGACTCCAATGAATTTAATAGACAATTTTACTCACATAGTAATATCTGATCAGCCCGAGACGCTGCGCTAATGTAATAATCAAAGAAATTATAATCCCAAATTGTGGTTTTGGTGTAACCACAAGGCAAAGAGGGTAGCAGGAGCTGAGTGCGCTGCCAAAACAGAAAGTAAAAGGTGAGATCCACGTGTCCTTGGGTAGCTATTCACACAGAACCAGCAGCAGGCGGAGAAGCGGAGCGCAAAAGCAAGTGAAGTCAGGCCCTCCCAGAGCAGACCCCTTCAATCACCCCTCGAGGCGAAACAGACCACTGGCAGGAGAGAAATTTGAAACCTATCCAAAGAAACAGGGCACCAGCATTGCAAACAAGTCTGGGCCTGTTTTGCCCCGGCAGGACACTCCACCAACCTCACTTCCAATGCTACTGTTCACACACTGTTCATATAGGTTCATAATACAAATTTGTGCATTTTCCTCTGTCACAAAATAATCAATGTTGTATATTTCCCTGGATATTTTTGAAACTTCTCTGATTGCCTCAGCCTCTTCCTCTTCACCTTGTGGTAATAGTTGAAGGTGTAAAAGCCTTGATAAGACAGCTTCAAAATACCATTCTAACCATTAGTGTCATGTCAATTCTTAAAACTAATGTGACTTCTATTGTTTCAATCTGGATTTGGAGCTTGAATCTATATATTATGTGTAAACATCAGAACATCTTATATACCTGGAAAACAAATGTACAAACAGAAATATTGACATGAAATTGGAGCACAAATCCTTGAAATAATTGATGGTAACAGGGATATGTTGTCCTAACGCTCAATTGAAAGAACTCCGGAGGACTGAAATTCAGGAGGTCAGGCTTGGGAGAAGCATGAAGAGTTTAAGAAACTGAAATATTCAGATGGAGATCCCAAAGCTATCCCATTTCCTCATTGCAGTTTCACTTAGCAGCCATGTAATGAATACTGGTAAACAACAATGCATTTAATTTCATATTTAAGTCTCCTTTTGAACACACACATTGAAAACCAAATCAAGTACTTTTCCAGTGATCGTGTTTCTTAGGGTAAAGATCAGTTCATGTGAGAGATGTGTAGTTAGGGGTGGTGTGAGGGTCTAAATCATCTCCCCCTTGTTCAAATCAACAAAGATAAAGATTGCCTTTGTTACCTTCCCAGACTCAGCCTAGGTTCCTGGCCAAAAGCTCAGGGATGCAAATCAATGGAGATACAGTGTCTTTGTGGACTTCACGGACTTCGGCCTGCCTTGAATGTCCAGGACGTGGACATCTTACACCAGCTACC
>WBNM01000135.1:0-105544 GCA_013399055.1 Ramphastos sulfuratus | reverse complement strand
GGGGGGGAGAGATTAGTGGGTGAGAGATTGAGGGGTATAGATGGAGAAATGGGGGGAAAGATGGGGGAGAGATGGAGAGATTGTGGGGGACAGATTGGGGGGGGGAGAGACGGAGAGACTGGGGGGAGAAAGAGATTCTGTGGTTCTGTCAATATTCATAGTGTGTGGCACAGGTTGCCCAGGGAGGCTGTGGCTGCCCCCTCCCTGGAGGTGTTCAGGACCAGGTTGGATGAGGCCAACCTGTTCTAGTGGAAGATGTCCCTGCCTGTGACAGGGGGTTGGAACTGGATGATCTTCGAGGTCCCTTCCAAGCTAACCCACTCTGTGACACTCAAGGCTCCACTCATCTGCTGCTGTTCTCCAGGCTACCTCCCACGCTGCTCTTCTCCTCACAGCCTCTCTTGTGTGTGTCTCTCACTTCCCGCAGGACTGCCCCACCACGTCCGCAGCCTCCTGCTGGCTCTGCATGCAGTGGCCGAGGACCAAGGCAGCATCAAGACAGCCAATGCACTGCTGCTCTCCCTGCTGGACACCCTGCACCTCATGCTGACCTACACAGCCAGCGTCGTGCGCCAGGCCCTGCAGGTATGAGATGCATCTCCTGGGCTCAGCATCACCTGCAGTTGGTGGTTTGTGTTGTTTTTTAGGTAGCTTCTTGAGGTCCCTTGAAGGGACCTCAAAGATCATCTAGTTCTGACCCCCCACAGGCAGGGACACCTCCCACTAGAACAGGTTGCTCAGGGTCTCATCCAGCCTGGTCCTGAACACCTCCAGGGAGGTTGTGAAGCACAGAATCACCAAATGTGATCGAAGATCAAAGATCATGTTCAGTGATTCTATGCTCCACAACTTCCTTGGGCCACCTGTGCCAGTGCCTCACCACTCTCACTGGAAAGTTCTTCCTAACACCATTTAAATCTCCTCTCTGCCAGTTTTTAAACCCTTAACTCCTCATCCTGTCATTACAAGACTGAAGCCTGCATTTTCCAGCTTTTTGTCACTGTCTGGCCTGGTTACCTGCCTTAGACTCTGTACTAGCCCCAGTGTGTGGTGCAAACACAGAGCCCAGCTTACCATTTCATTTCTGCACTTCATAAGGAGTTTAACTCAACATTTGCTCAAGGAGAGTTCAGAGTGTTTTTCTTGTCCTGCCTCCTCCCTGAGGACCTCAGCAATGGTTATAAATGTGTAAAGGTGAGTGGCAGGAGGCTGGAGCCAGGCTCTGCTGAGTGATGCCCAATGACAGCACAAGGGGCAGTGAGTGGAAGCTGAGGCATAGGAAGTTCCATGGAAACATGAGGAGGAATTTTTTCCCTGTGAGGGTGACAGAACCCTGGAACAGGCTACCCAGGGGGATTGTGGAATCTCCCTCTCTGGAGATATTCAAAACCCTGGATGTGTTCCTGTGTGATCTGGTACAGGTGATCTTGCTCTGTCAGGGGGGTTGGACTGAACGAGCTTTCAAGGTCCCTTCCAGCCCCTGTGTTGATTTAGATTTAGTAATGGCTAAGCAGAAGTGCACATTGTGAGACCCCACCTCAAATACTGCTTCCAGTTCTGGTGTCACCAGCATGAGAAGGACATAGAGGTGTTGAAGTGAGTCCAGAGGAGGGCCACAAAGATGACCCAAGGGCTGGATCTTAGGAAGAAATTCTTCAGTGTGAGGGTGGTGAGACTCTGGCACAGGCTGCCCAGGGAGGCTGTGGCTGCCTCCTCCCTGGGGGTGTTCAAGGCCAGGCTCGATGAGGCCTTGAGTAGCTGAGTCTAGCTGAGAGGTGTCCCTGGCCATGGTGGGGAGGTTGGAGTAGATGATCTCTGAGATTCTTTCCAACCTGAGCCACTCTGTGATTCCATTATTTTGAAAGGCAAACATCACTCCATGAAAACATCATCTTTTATTATCAATCATGTGCACTGTGTTTTGATGCCTGGGGATATGGCAGTGCTCAGAATCATAAGTGCTAACAGATCTCATCCTAGACTTGTCTCACCTGAAGGTTTTATTTTTCCTATGTTAAATACTTCATTTGCTGTGTTATGAATACTTGCAAGATGCAAGGTGAGTCAGAAAGGCTTTATGGGACAAGTCAGAGCATTGTTGCTGAGAGTGCTATGTTTGCAGTCATCTTCCTTTTCTTGGTTTGATTTGCACTTGAAGTTACTCCAGATAAAGAAAAAAAATCTGCTTCAAACTTCCACTCAAACTTTGACTACCTAAGGGGCTTAATTTGTGTCTCATAACAGAACAGTCACTAAGGTTGCTTTTTCTTTTCTCTCATCTTATTAAGGCACAGAAGTCTGCCACAGGAGGGGACACACAGGCTGCTGAAGACCTTCTGCTTATCAATAAACCTCTGACAGACCTAATTAGCCTGCTCATTCAACTGGTGAGAATTAGCTTCTCTGGAAGCCTTTTGGAATGTTGCTGGAGTGGAATTGTTCAGATGAATTCAACATACTTTTTTTTTTTTTTTTTTTTTTTTTTNTTTTTTTTTTTTTTTTTTTTTAGTTGCTTCCACCTAGTATGAAGGAAAGACTCTAAGAATGTTTAAGCAATTGCAGATCTCAGTGCCTTGCAGGTTGCCAGTGAAACCAGAGTATGTCTGTCCCAAAATTGGAAGCAGGATGAGGAGCAGGCTGCAGGTTCTCAGTTCAGGCAGATATTTGTGTGTGTATAAGGGTCTGGAGCACAAGGGAGAAGCAGCTGAGGAAACTGGGGTGTTCTAGTCTGGAAGAAAGCAGGCTCAGGGGAGACCTCACTCTGTACAGCTACCTGAAAGGAGATTGTAGCAAAGTGGGGGTTAATCTTTTCTCCCAAGCGAAGAGAGACAGGACAAGAGGAAACAGCCTCAAGTTGCACCAGAGGAGTTGTAGGTTGGACGTTAGGAGAAATGTATTCACTGCAAGTGTTGTTGTCAAGCCCTGGAACAGGCTGCCCCCATTCTTGGAGAGGTTTAAAAGCTGTGTGAACATGATGCCAAGGGACGTGGGTTAGTGGTGGGCTTGGTAGTGCTGGGTTAACAGCTGCACTTAATGGTCTTAAAGGTCTCTTCCAACCAGAAGGGTTCTGTGCAGAGACAAATTTTGGCCCTTTGGAATGGGCTAGGGATCCCTGCCTAGAGAACAGATGGTATTCAGCATTTGCAGCAGCAAAGTACTGCTGGCACTGTCAGCAACTTAAAATTACTCTGCAGTGAGTGATGCTTTTAGTATCATTTTCTTGGGTTTGAGCCTTCTGAGTTTTTCTCCAGGGTTTAGTTTTATTTTAATGTGATCCTGAGGGACTGACAAGTGGGAATGGTCCCAGCTGTTCTGTGACAGTCTTTTGAAGTCCCTCAGGTTGCACTCAGTAAATCCAGGGGATTAGTAACTGTCCCAGTATCCCATTAAAATCTCCAGAGTGCTCTGCTGTTGCCTTCTTGCTCAGCCACAGATTTGTATGGTTCTGTGTGTAAGACCTTGTAGTAGAAGAGTGCTTCTTGAGCTGAACAGGGCTTGCAGAGGCTTCCTTCAGCCTTTTGGTCAGTATAAAGCCATGGGATGTAAATTTCTCCTGTCCTTTCCAGGTTATTTCACTTAGAAGCATTTCAGATTTGCTGTGTTCTCTTCCAGGTGCATTGGGATATGAATACTCTTTTGCTGTCTTTAGCACTGTCTCTCATCTTCTCTTTTGGGGAAGAGTGAGATTCCTTTTTAATTTTTGCCTGTTGTTGCCAAGTCCTCCCTCAATGGAGAATGACCCAAACCAAAGAGGCTGAATTTCAACTATCTATTATTTAATCTTTAAAAGTTCTTGTAATTTATTTCCTATAAATTTTTAAATCACTGTATGTGATAAATAGCAAGGCATGTAGAGATGAAAATGTTCCTTTAAACTGAAACCAGTCATAAATTCCATTAACTGTCTAAAGAACAGAAGATTAGAGGGCAAACTTTTCCTCAGCCTATACCACCTGGAAGTCTTTTCTGAGTTTTTAATTAAAGGACAGGATAATTGTATAGCTCACATGCACTGATTAGATTCTGACCTGACTGTGTGTTTCAGAAGCATGGCAGCAAATCATCACTGAGTTGTGCTTGGTTCTGTATTTCTGCAGGATCTGGTGTGCCTAAAATGCTTATTTCAACTCTACTGGATTTAACCTATGGGTAAAGAGTAAAGTCCTGGTGCTGCTGCTTTGTGTTCAGTTTGAGGGTTGAGTTTTGTTCAAGTTTCTGCAGAAATGAGGGGTTTTTTCTTTTGCAGTTCTTTGCAGGCATGTGCTTGAGTGGGCACATGAGAGTCCTTTCAGCTGGGTTTGCTGAGCTTTATGTCCTTACCCATTGCTTCATTAAACATTTCCTGGTAAGGCTGGAAGAGTTTGGACAATGGAATCATAAATCTGGCAGTTAGAATTCACTTGTTTAAAGTGGCTTATGCTCTAATCTCTTTAACTGGACTAGGTTGTTTCTGAAGTCTAGGGAGTCTCCCCAGATGTGCAGGCTCCTACCCCTCCAAAAGACTTAGCTCTGCCTAAGCCTAAGTGCTCTGGAGCTGCCAAGAGTGGTTCTCTGACTTCATGGAGCTGTGTAACCACACAGCCCTTTACTGCTGTTTTGAAGCATTCCATGCTTTGTGAACTTCATTCTCTGGAGATAATGGACACCTCAGCTTCTGAATTAACCATCACTTCAGGATACTGAGCTGAAGTCATTCTCTCTGGGTTGCCATTCCTTCCTGTCTTACCATGTTTGTAGTTTCCTGTGTCTCTTTGAACAGCTGCTTTCCCTCATTGCTATGGACAGAACTCAAGCAGATGATTGTTCCATGTGCCAGTGACTTCCTTGTCTCTTTTCCTCAAGTTCTACATCTTCATATCTCTTAATAATCCCTCAAAAATCAATGTGAGTTAAACTCAGAATCAGTCTTCTCCTTCTGTCATTATGATTTAGTCTCTCTCTCAGGGCACAGCAAGGCAGGTGCAGGGCTGAACCTTAGCACAACTCCAGAGTTTTGAAGAACAGATCCTGGGCTCCCTCAGGAGCAGTGTGGGCAGCAGGGTGAGGAAGGTGATTCTTCCCCTCGACTCTGCTGTGCTGAGGCCCCACCTGGAGTACTGCATCCAGGTCTGGAGCCCCTGGGACAAGAGGGATGTGGAGATGCTGGAGTGTGTCCAGAGAAGAGCCATGAGAATGCTCAGAGGGCTGGAGCTGCTCTGCTGTGAGGACAGACTGAAAGAGTTGAGCTGTGCAGTCTGGAGAGGAGAAGGCTCCCAGGTGACCTTCTTGTGGCCTTCCAGTATCTGAAGGGGGCTGCAAGAAAGCTGGGGAGGGACTTTTTAGGGTGTCAGGTAGTGACAGGACTGGGGGGAATGGAACCAAGCTAGAAATGGGTAGATTCAGCCTGGATGTTAGGAAGAAGTTGTTCAGCATGAGGGTGGTGAGAGCCTGGCAGGGGTTGCCCAGGGAGGTGGTGGAAGCCTCATCCCTGGAGGTGTTTAAGGCCAGGCTGGATGAGGCTCTGGACAGCCTGATCTGGTGCGAGGTGTCCCTGGGCATGGCAGGGGGGTTGGAACTGGCTGATCCTTGTGGTCCCTTCCAACCCTGACTGATTCTATGATAACATGAAAGAGGGAATCATGGCAAATCCTCTCCTGCAGAAAACACTGCAAAGATGCAGAATTCAATACTTAATCCCATGACTGATCAGTAAGAGTAAAATGAGCATTTAGTCTTCTGCTTGGCAGTTGTGTGCTGGGAAGTTAATTACACTTAGCTGCTTTTGTGTGCTGTTTCTCTGCTTGCACATAAATGGAATTTGGCTCTTCTGCTGCAGCTTGCAGCCATTGCAGAAGGTATAGAATACCTTTTACTTTCTGATGTACCATTATACTGGGGGAAAAAAATCATTTACTTACTTTTCAAATCACTTCAGCATGGATTTTCAGGGAATTTCAGAACAAGGAGTTTTGTTTCTCTCTGGATCCTACATCTCTGGGTGATCTCTCTGGATCACCTGGGCTTTGTGCAGCCTACCAGGCTGCTGGGAGAGAACTTTTCCTGTCTGCTGTTGGTAGGCTTCTTCAGTATAGCCCTACTGGTAACATTTGCAGTTGATTCCTGTGCTCTCTCACTGCTGAAAGAGCAGTTAATTGTGTGCCAGCATGAAGGGGACAGACACGAAGCCTCAATGCACATGGCTGAATGAGATGATCTCTTGTAGGTCTTTTCTGTCTCTGCATTGCCCTGCATGTCAGGCTGTGCCCTGAGTTTGATATTTGGAGTCTGTGATGGTATTTGCCAGTGAATAATGCAAATGACTGCAGACAAATAACCCTACAGCCTGGAGAATTTCTCTCCTCTTTCTTAGGAGCACAGTTCTGTGGTCAGGGTAGCAAGACATGTGTTGGTTTCCTGTATTAGATAAGGTAGTGCTGTTGGTGTGCCAGAAACAGTACCTGCAAACTGCACTTGAGGGTCTCTTCTACAAACCCAAACCCAAGCAGGAAAATGCAACCAACCATCCCAAAAGCAACAAACCAGAAAGCAAACCAAAACAAAAGCACAAACCCCAAACAAAACAAAAAAGCCAGCACCAGAGGCAGTAAGAGTGGAGTTGTCAGAAGCACCTGGTTTCAGAGTGGGTGTTTAGTTTCTCAGCAATTAGGCCAGATGAATCTGAACTGAAGATATGTTCCTTTTCCAAGTCTTTTCCCTTAGGTAGGAGGATGGCAATTTTGCCCTAAGCCCAAATAGAATACTTTTTTTTTTTTTTTTCATTTAGAGCTGCTTCTGTTTACTCATAAGAACAGCATAGTGAAGTTAGCAGGGTTAACAATGATGGTTTGCTTGTACTTTCTGGTTTAATGTTTGCAAAATCATCCTCCCCATAGTTCCCAGTGGTACTTCCTTTACAGCACATCCTGTAATCACATTACTGATCTAATGAACATCTATCTCTTATCAGAATAAACTCTCTTTGTGTGTAACCTCATTAATGCACTGAAATAGTGTCCCCTCCGGGTGATCCAGACAGTTTCATTGTAGCTCTAAAATTAGATGCTGTAACAAGTCCAGCAGTGTGAAAAGTGCCACTTCAGCTCAAATGATCACAGGGTTCTTGCAAGGGTTTGCAGTTCCTGAGCACGCTGCAGCTGGCTTCAAAATGAAGGCACTTTTGACAACAGGCTGCAGAAATAGAGATGTGCAGTCACAAGAAACATCCTGCTCCTCTCCTCGTTAGCCTCAGCACACACACAGCAGCTTCCACCTAGAGAGGGAGGGGAGCCCTTTTGCAGGGAGTTAGGAGATGCCCATCAAAATGAAGTACCAAGTGATGCACAACCTTCCTGGCACAAAGGGCATTATCTCCACATCTTGAAGTGAAAAATAAATCTGGAGTCTTGAAGTAGAGAATGGCAAAAATTATGACTTGGGATGTTGAGAAATTTATTTTAAGGTGCAGGATTTTCTTCCAGCTGTAGGCTAGCCCAGAATGCTAACAGCTGCAAGGAGGAGTGTTAACATTGCTATCTTGCTGAAGGGCTGAATCCATAATCCCCTCTTAGACTGATAAAGCAAAAAGGAGTGAAAGGCCACCAGAGCTTTACATGACATTATGGAATATTAAGGGGCAGATATTCTCTTAAAGAGTTAGGAACTGTAGCTGCTTATTGGTGACGTGGGTTTGGGAGTTACCCCCACACACACACTTTGTACAATGACCCAGACTAGAACTCAGCTGGTGGAAGTTAAGGACTGAAGCTCTATTTACAGCTCAGCACAANACAAGCCCAAGTGGCTTATCTTTTGTTTTGGGTTCTTTCTTATACATCACAGCAAGCCTATGAGTGAAGTAGACATCACCATTGTTTCCTTTTCACAGCCTATAATATAATTTTCTCTATTAAAATATTCCAATTAGCCTTAAACCAGCACAATTGGTTTCTGCTCCCCTGAAAGAACCAAAATTTCAGTGGCTGCTGACATTAGGAGCTATAAATGGACTTCAAAGACCCCAAACCCACTGATTCCTATGAAATGGAATTGTTCTGATGAGAGCACTGCTCCAGCTGATGGAGATGAACCATCCCTCTACATTAATTGTCTAGCAGCACAATTCTGACTTTGCTGGTCTTGCTAGAGATGAGGTTCTGTTTACTTGAGAGGTGGATTTTATTCCTTGGGTTTCTGTATTGACAGCTGCTTGTTCTATTTCCAGCAGTTGCTTTTGTTTATACCAATCATTTTCTTCAGATCCTTTACTCTTTATAACCAGTCCTAGCACTGACTGGCAGCCAATGCTAAATTTCAAGTTACTGATTTATGACTTTTGACATCTAAATCACTGCTTGTCCCCAGTAAAACAGCAAAGTGGTGAGAGTTAAAGGGAAAAATGCTGATGCAGGCATACTTAGATAGGGACATTGCTGAGAACTCCTCTTCCACCTTAATTATTGATGGGTTAGGCTGCAGGCCAGTGATTATCATCCCCCCCTGTGTAAATACAGTCTTTCCTTTTCTCAGCTTGCTTTCCTGTTCAGCCCAGACCTCTGCTGTTATTCTTTTACCCTGCAATTTTCCAAGATGACAGCAACTTGCTCCCGAGCTCTAGATGACAGTGAAGCTGGAAGGAACTTGTGTGAAGCAGAGGAGTCTGAAACAGAACAGGGGATGAAAGGCTTCATTGGCATTTGTGAATGAATGAGGGGATGCCATGGCTGGCAAGCACCATGGACTGGACCTACCTATACCTGTCTACAAAGATCCAGTCCCATACTGTAAGTTAGAGTGCTGCTTTGGAAAGGGATGAGAGGAAGACCTTGAAGTAGTTTAGTTTTTCCTTCCTTTATTTAACAGGGTTTTTTCAGTGAAGGAAATACAAATACAAGTCAGCACAAAGCCCCCAGCCAGATCAGTGGAATTGTTTTGCTACTTGATAAGGACTGAAGATAAATGGATCTAGGAGCCTTGTTACTATTTGTAGCTTTTACTCTATTTTTAGCCTCGCTATTGATGTTTATCATACAATCAATGGCTCAGGTTGAAAGGGAGCTCAGAGCTCATCTGCTCCAACCTCCCCACCATGCCAAGGGACATCTCTCAGCTAGACTCAGCTGCTGAAAGCCTCATCCAACCTGGCCTTGAACACTCGCAGGCAGGAGCCAGCCACAGCCTCCCTGGGCAGCCTGTGCCAGACTCTCACCACCCTCACACTCAAGAACTTCTTCCTCAGCTCCAGTCTAATCTTGCTCTGCCTCAGCTTCAAACCATTCCCCCTTGGCCTGTCTCTAGACACTCTGATGAAAAGTCTCTCTGCAGCCTTCCTGCAGGATCCCTTCAGGCACTGTCAGGCAGCTCTAAAGTCCCCCTGGAGTCTTCTCTCCAGGCTGCACACCCCCAGCTCCCTCAGCCTGTGCTTACAGCAGAGCTGCTCCAGCCCTGGGATCATCTTTGTGGCCTCCTCTGGACTCTCTCTGCCAGGGACACCAGAACAGGACACAGTATCAAAGTTGGGTCTCAGCAGAGCGAGGGGGCAGAATTGGAGCAGAACCAATCCAATAGGTGCCATTCAGAGTGGAGTGAAGAAAAGCTTTGCAGCAGAAGTGTGGAAGCAGTAGGTGCTGTGGTCCTGTCACTTGCATAGCATTAGGTCAAATAGGATGTGATATGTCTCGGGGCTATGCGTTCAGAGCTTCCATCTCTCTTCAGTCTGGTTTAAACATGAAGCTAATGGAAAACAGGATTCCTTTTTGCATGCAGATCCCCTGGGAATTGCTGCTTGAATATTTGAGGAGTGTATGTCTGATGAGTTGTATGGAGATGAAAGCAGCTGTGTGGGTTTTCCTTAAAATGGAAAAACTTGGAAAGCTCAGGCTGCAGATTAAATGGTTCAAGTGTATCAGAGGAATTGTTGGGCAGCCTGCATGAATGACTTCCCTTTACTGGCACTGAGGACAGTCTCCTCACTGTACTCTAGTTTCTTTGGATTTAAGTAGGACTTTAGAATTAAAAGCCTGAGTAGGAGTGATGAGGTGGTGTTACACTTCTCTCCCTTACTGGTTATGCTCACAGGCTGTAAGGCAAGAGGAGGCTGTTGTGGTCATTTAGTCCATGTCCTACAGAACACAAAGCATGGAGCTTGCCTAATAAAGCCCTCATTATAGGAAAGGGGTTTTGGGGGGGGGTGGTTGTTTGGTTGTTTTGGTATTTGGGTGTTTATTTTGTTTGCTGGAGGTTTCTTGTATTGGTTGTTGTTTTCTTTAAGAAAAAAATATTGTTGTGATGTGTAAGTTGCCTGCAATGGAGAATCTCAGTGCTAAGTAAGTTGTTTCAGCTTATTGAAGGAAGGAACTAAAGTATTAACTGCATTGCTTTAGCTAAAGTTTGGAGCTGTCATCTCTTACCAGGCTTTTACTAAATGAAAGAATTAACCTGTCCTCAGCCTTTCTCCCACATGTAATAAAGAGAATACAATCCAGTGCCCTTTAACCCCCTTTGATAAGCTATGGACATTGAATTCCTTCAGCTCTTTGCTGTGAGGTTTTCCAATGTCTTCCTCTTGCCTTTTCCCCAAACCCTCTAGGATTCTTTCTGACTAGCTTTCATGAACTGCCTGTAAAACTGGGCATTGCATTCTTGTTGCCACTCCAACAGTGCCAAACACAAGCCTGACACAGTATCTTTGTGGGATGGTTCCAGACTGGCCTCTCAGGGAAAGCAGAAATCATTTTGATAGGGGTGCTGTGCAATCAGAAACTCAGTTACAGTTGATTGTTGCCTTGAGTGACCTGTACTAGTGGGAGGTGTCCCTGCCTGTGGCAGGGAGTTGGAACTAGATGATTTTTGAGGTCCCTTCCACCCTTACCATTCTATGATTAATAGCCATGCCCTGAAATCTCTCCCATGATTTTGCTTTCCAGGAAAGAGTTTTTCTGCTCCAGTGCCTGCTTTTCAAAGGGGTGCTGGAACTCAGGACAACATTTTAAACCTACAAATGTACCTCCTAATGCAACTACTGCAAGCGCATCCTGTGGCTGGACAGGCTGGAGTCTGCCACAACATGATTTAGAAATAATTAGATGAAGTTCTATGGTGTGTGTTATGTAGAAGCTTAGGCATCGTGGCTGTAGTGATGCTGTCTGCTGTGCCACTTCTATCTAAAGCAAAATATCCTTCCTGGAAACAACAGAGCTGGTAGCAACATCTCCAGTGGTTTTGAGGCACAGGAGGTTCCATGTGAACCGGAGGAAGAATTTTTTGCTGTGAGGGTGACAGAGCACTGGAACCAGCTGCCCAGGGAGGTTGTGTAGTCTTCCCTGTCTTGGAGATATCCAAGAACCACCTGGATGTGTTCCTGTGTGGTCTGCTCTGGGTGATCCTGCTCTGGCAGGCAGGGTGGACTGGATGAGCTTTCAAGGTCCCTTCCAGCCGCTGACATTCTGTGATTCTGTGATGTCACTAGAGATAAGCTACAATACAGTGGAGATGTTGTTAGGCTGCTGCTGCAGAGCAATTTTTAGTTGTGTTTTCATCACTTTGTTAAGCTTAGTTCTATGGAATTCTGACTCAGTCAGCTGGGAAGTGCCTGTTCCCCCTGTAAAGCAATCCCCACTGATGTGCAGTTCACCTGAGACTGGAGACTGATTTTTGGTTTGTTTTTAGCTTGCCAACGAAGACAGCGAAGTGTTTGCGAGCGCCGCGCAGTGCCTGTCGCTGCTGGCTCAGCTGTACGGAGGCTGCAGCCAGGAGGGCATCTCTGCAGAGGGCATGGCCAGCCTGGCACGGGCGCTGAGGGCCAGGACGCAGACACGCCAGCTGAAGCTGCTGCTGAGGATTCTGAAGAGGCTGGTGAGTCAGCTGCTCAGCTTCTGTCAGCTCCCTGTGCTGCTGCTTCCATAGCATTGGATAAGTTTGGGTTGGTTGTTTTGGTTTTGGTTTTTATTTTCCCCTGCTAAAGTAAAAAAAGAATTTTGAAAACAAAATACATGAACGGAAATCTCAGTCACCCTGCCTGGAGGCAGCCTTCTACACTGCAAACCTCTTGCAAGATGACAGTTGGATTTCTCCCATTGCAGATAACCACTCAGTTATGTAATTAGCTCATGGTATGGATGTATTTGTTCAGCACTTCAGCTTTAGGAAGCATCAAAACCATTTCCTGAATGCCTTTTGGAAGACCTAACCTTGTGGCATTGAAGAGCCATTTGGAAATGCAGTGCTTGGTTGGATGATAAAGAAATAATCCCTTTTGTGCTTGAAATAGGTGTGTGGGCTGACTGACCTGTCATGCATACAGAGACAGGGACCACTTCTGCAGGAGTGGTTTGATGTAGAATGCCAGCCAGTGGGAGCCATGCAGGGGCTTAGTCTGGTGATGGCACTGATGGGCAGGGGTTTCAGCACTAGCTGCTTGAAAGACACAGTACTGCAGTCATGCCAGCATGCCAAAATGGAAAAACTTTTGTGTGTGACATTCTCTCAGATAATGCTGTGGGTTTGGTTTGTGCAGAAGGACTTTTCATCAGGGTGTCTAGCAGTAGGATAAGGGAGAGTGGTTTGGAGCTGAGGTAGAGCGGGTTAGAATGGAGCTGAAGAAGAAGTTCTTCAGTAGGAGGGTGATGGAGTCTGTCACAGGCTGCCCAGGGAGGCTGTTGCTACCTCCTGCCTGGGAGTGTTCAAGGCCGGGCTGGATGAGGCCTTGAGCAGCTGAGTCTAGCTGAGAGGTGTCCCTGGGCATGATGGGGAGGTTGGAAATGAGCTCTGAGGTCCCTTCCAACGGGAGCCATTCTGTGGTTCTGCTATCTTGAAAGTGTCTCGGTAAGAAGTTTCGCCTGTGTTGTCACCTTGCTTTGGTAGATTTCTTCACTCTTTACTCTTCAGGAGCAGGAGTTTTCGGTTATAAGAGAGGAACTTCCAAGGTGTAAGAGAGACACTTGAATTTTATAAGTGCATCACTGGCTGCTAGGGTAAGGCCATAATCAATGGCAGCAGGAGCTAAGAGGAAGCAACTGCATGTAGCAGGAGTTAAGAGGAAGCAGTTCCTTTGTAGAGCTCCTGTCTTCTTTTTCCTGTCTATGGTGTTTGCATCACAGGAAAGTCAATTCCATACCCTTGTGCCCCAGTCTTTTCCCTAAAAGAAACATGAATATATAAAGCACAAGTTGATATGATACTTAAAACTCATAACTTTCTTTCATTCTTGACATCATCTCTGGTTTTCTTCTTTTCTTACGTCCTTCCTGAAAAGAAAATCCTGGCAGGGATTTGGTTTTAAGGACATTCCCTGTTGCCTTTTGATTGCACTGTGCTTCTCTTTGTCCTCATTGTGCTGCTTAGAAGTGGCCTTTGCATTTCCCCAAAAGCCATGAGCAGGAGGAGGCAACAAAGCATGAGGAAAGGAGAAGGGGAAATGCTGTCGCAATCGATACCTCTGGGCTGTTTCACTTCAGCAGAGCTATGGACTCCTTTCCCTCCAGTCTGAAGACTGTGGCTCTAAAGTTGACTAAGGTGCAGCATATCTAACACAAAAACTTCTGCTGAGTGGCTGAGGGGCACAAAGCTGTGCTATCACTTTTCCTGTCTTGCAAGTTCCTGTACTTTTAGATCTCTCCTTTGTGTCCCAGCAGCCCTGGTACTTGTTATTTGTAATATCAGGCAGAGGTTTTTCTGTAATTATTTTAATGAGATCATAGGATATCTTTTGAAAGCAGGGTCATGGATAATTTGACAGATTATTTAATAAATTTTACATTATTTCTCTAAACCTTCAGAAGTCCTTTCAGAGGAGATGATTATCTTGTCAAAACTGTCATCATCACAAAAGACACTGAAATATAATCGTATCTATTTAAGAAAGGTTCAGCCCACAGCAGCTGTTTATGCTGGATTTTGAAGCCTAGAATGCTGAGTTTCTTTCTTTTTTTTAATATCTGAGCAGTATTTTAATAGAGGAATCATTAAGTGTTACAAAGCTGCAGCAACCTGTTGGTGTATCTCCTGCCAAGAGAGCACAGCACTCAAATCATCTCAGCTGGAGAAAAACCTCTCTCCAGCATCTCTCCTCTAATCCAAATCTTAAAAGCATGCCTTCAATTAATGCTATTAATTATTAAGGTAATCCATAATATTCTATTGCTCTAAGCTTGTTAGACTGTCAATACAACAGTCACTGTAGGGTGCTGACACTATAGCTACACTCACTCTAAACTGAAGGTTGTTATGTGTGTTTTACCTAGAAGTACACACCTGGGTGACTTCTGAACAATTTCTGTCCTTCACTGGTATTAATCTCCTGTTTTCAAGTTGTTAGCAAGTCTCAGCACCCTCACACTGAAGACCACCTTCCTCAGCTCCAGTCTAACCCTGCTCTGCCTCAGCTTCAAACCATTCCCCCTTGGCCTGTCTCTAGACACCCTCGCCAAAAGTCCCTCTGCAGCCTTCCTGCAGGATCTCTTCAGGCACTGGTAGGCAGCTCTCAGGTCCCCATGGAGTCATCTTTTCTCCAGGCTGATCCTCCCTGGGGGTGTTCAAGGCCAGGCTGGATGAGGCCTTGAGCAGCTGAGTCTGACTGAGAGATGGCTCTGCCCATGGTGGGGAGGTTGCAGTAGATGAGCTCTGAGCTTCCTTCCAACCTGAGCCATTCTGTGATGATTCTATGACTTCTTCCATCATTAATATATTACTAGATCCAATTCTTGGCAAAATTGTGATGTCTTGTGAGAGAGTTGTCACAGCTTACACAGAAGACTAGCAAAATGAAACAGTGAAAGCTATTTTCTGCCAAAGCTCATTATTTTTGTTTTATTTTCCTGACATGGATTTTTTTTCCCCCCACTAAAACTGTGTGGTTGAAAATAGAGAGATAATTAGCATTAACCCATTTATGTGGAACTGCTGGTGACAGAAGCTTATTAATTGAGTACAGTTAAAGTATGATGTGAGCACATGAGAATTTACAGTAAAACAAGATTGCAGCTTGTCAGCACTTTCTTTTGTTCAGGTCTGTGTTTATTAGGCTATGGCTGCTCACCTACTTTTTAATGACTTTATAATAATAGTAGCAACACATTCATCACTGGAGATGTCTAAACCAGTTTGATTACACAATATGCAAAGCACAAAAATCTGACATAAACTTTGCTAAAGAACTGGGTCTGGAAGTTAATATTATATAGCAGCAAACAAACAAGCAAAGACCTTCCTGTCTCAGCTCTTGATTGCTTTGGGGTTGCTGGTGCTTGTCTTGTTTCTTGCAGTTAAGTGCACAGCACCTGAAGTGGTTGATGTAGATCATTCTGCTGCTTTATTTGGACAGCCTTAGAGAATCTAGAATTAAACATCTTGAGAACTGTCAGAGAAAAAGCATTTGCATTTCTTTCCTAGTTCTGTCTTGTACAAAGTCAGTTCTGGTGCTGTAGTAGTTGGTCCTAGCTTCTGTATGTGATCAAGCAAAGAAGAGCTGGCAACAAGTCCCACTCTAGCACCAGAGCAGGGTCAGACTGGAGCTGAGGAAGAAGTTCTTCAGTGTGAAGTTGGCGAGAGTCTGGCACAGGCTGCCCAGGGAGGCTGTGGATGTCTCCTGCCTGGGGGTGTTCAAGGCCAGGTTGGATGGGACCTTGAGCAGCTGAGTCTAGCTGAGAGGTGTCCCTGCTCATGGTGGGGAGGTTGGAGCAGATGAGCTCTGAGGTCCCTTCCAACCTGAGCTACTCTGTGATTCTATGATTGATGCAAAAGAAAGCTCTGTGAACCTTCCTTGGAGCTTTTTAAAGGGAAAGGTTTTGTGCTTTGGGCAGTGAGCAGAGCCATCACGTCTGCAGGCTGCCTGGGGGGCACAGCAGTGCTCCTAACTTATGCTGGGGTGGTTCCTGTTGTTCTCTTACTTCTGTGTGCTTCTGAGGAGACAGGCATGGTGGGTGTTGATCTCTTCTCCAGAGTGACAAGTGTTAGGATGAAAGGAAACGGCCTCAGTTTGCACCAGAGGATGTTTGGGTTGGACATTAGGAGGAATTTATTTGCTAAAAGGGTTGTCAAGCCCTGGAACAGGCTGCCCAGGGAAGTGGTGGTGTTGCCATCCCTGGAGGGGTGATGGTAGTTGGCCTAGCACCTACAGCAGTTGAGTATTTCTTGCTGCTCCCAGTGTATTCTGCTTAAATTAATAGTTGGGTTTTTTTTTTTTTTTTTGTCAGGAATTGATGAGGAAAGGAATATTTCTGCTTTCTGGAAGGTCTTCTGTGACTTCCATGTGAAGAAAAGTTTCCCAAGTCCCATGAAGCCTCTCAGCCCTGTAGAAGGATTTAAATTCAGCTTTAATTCCATGCAGCACTTAGAGCCATGATCTAGATTCATTACTTCTGGTTTTAATGACACATTTCTGCTTGTTCTTTTTACCTCAGCCTGCTGTCATTGGCATTGATTTAAGTGGGTTATGTTCTCATGAATTATTTCATTTACATAAAATAATTTCTGTCAGAACATCTTGATACTCCAATGCCAAACTGGTGTTGTTTCTGGTGAAGTAATTACAGGTGTTAACAAGGTCCTCGAACTCTGCCACATACTGCACCGTCAGCTCCTTAGAGGACTTTCCTCATTAATCATTGGGCTGAGCACGTGGGCAGACTCTTCTGAGCAACACTGTCAGTGATTTGCCCTCTGATGGCTTTTTTACCCTTGCATCCTGTGCTCCCTCTAGTCGTTTAAAGCAGGGAACAGCTCACCATCATCCTTGCACACTGCCGTGAAGTCACAGGCGTTTCGGTGTCCTCACGTTCGAGAACTGGGCTTGAAAACCTCCATGGTGCTAGTGCTGTGGAATCACTCAGCACTGACAGCTCCATCAGAGGGCTCCTACTGACTGTGAGCTGAAGCAGGAAAGGAAGAGAAGCAGTGAGACAAGAGCAGAAAGAAATATTCTCTCTACAGCTCTGTCAGTTGTTCTGAGAGGGTCAGAATATTCTCTGTGGGTTTTGCTTGTCCTTAGACTCAGAAAGGCTNTGGATGATCTTTGAGATCCCTTCAACCTTACCATTCTGTGAACTCCTGTGAATTAGCAACATGTCAGGGAGGTAGCAGAGCTGCACTGCTTTGTACAAGCATAAAAGCTGTGCAGTGTTAGTCCAAACATTCCAGAGGTGGGGAACTTGTGCATCCTGCTGAGGTTAGCAGACTGACTTGTTGCCTTGCCTGATGAGGTCCACGGGCTCATGGTTCCTCAGCTTAGGCACACAGGCAGTAAGGAGGGAAGGCCATGGATGCACCCATGAAGTTTCAGTAGTCTGCTGTGTTTTGAAGTGCATTGTGCCTTTGCCCCTGCCTCCCATTCTGTATGGCAGGTCTGTAAACTGAAAACACACCACAGGGCTGGGACAGTGAGATGGCTTTCAGCAGCTCTTGTGCCCACGAGGCAAAATGGGAATTGCAGAAGCCAGGCCCTTGGAGCAGTATATCCAAGTTGCACTTCAGTAATGGAATACAAGTAGGAGTTAATAGCAGTGTTAATGTGTTCAGAAGGGCAGTCTGAGGATTGTCATCATTGACCTGTGAGCTACCCTGGCATCCCCATGGAGAGATTATAACCACTTAGAGAGAAGGAGGTGGAGGCCAATTAACTGGTACATGCATGGGCTGGACCAAGTACTGCCAGTACCCAACAAGTAATGCTTCCTCATTTGCACATGGTGTTTGCAAACAGTGGTTAGTTCCATTTTGATTGGAAGTGCAATATTCTTCTTCTCAACTATACCCTTAGAAAACCTTTTTTTTTTTTTTTTTTAAACAGGAATTAATTCCTCCTTGTGCCAGTCCCTTCCACCCACTCACCCTGCATATGCATACAGCAATTTTAAGATGGCATTTAGAATGGAAAAAAACAAACCCCACCAGTTACAATCAAGACATGAATTTATATTTTAAAATTCAGATTATAGAAGTTCAGTGCCTGAATTTGCATAGATAATGTCTGGCTTGCTTAATAACTTGAGATCTGTTTTTCTTCTCTGCTGGCTTAGTTTTAAACTCCATTTAATCACATCCCAAACTTAACTTTTATGGCTCACTCACAGGAAATATTTGGTGCAATCTCAGCTGAGATCCAATCCTAGATCCCAGTCTCTATTATTAATGCCACTAGAAAGGCCTGAATAATTGGTAAAACAAGGAAAGAAGAGAGGAAAAGCTTTTGGATCAGAGAGGCCTGTGATCCAACAGGGTGGAAAATAACCAGCCCAAATGTTTTGACCAGATCCAGAAGTTTTTTCCTCTGTCTTTGCTTTGTTTTGCCAATTCTTCAGAGCCTTTCAGTTCATAATGGAGGCTGGGATCTAAGATTGGATCTCAGCTGAGATTGCACTAAATATTTCCTGTAAGCCAGTAAGTGAAGTTTGGGCTTTGTTATTTAAATGATCTTAATGATTTTTTTTTTTTTTTTTTAAGAGGACTTCATTTTGTCAGCATTTTTGCAGCTTGTCATAATAGCATCCAAAAAATGTCCTTCTGTTCAGTCAGCAAGGACTTTGTGTGTGTGGCACTGGAGCCAAAGTGTGCACTTGTCAGGAACTTGTAATTTAAGATGTCAGGAAATTGTAGGTTAGTGTTTGTAAGGAAAAAACCAGGCCTGTGGAAGTTGCTGTGACAAGCCCCATGGATTCTGAGGGCTTTCTTTCCCTCAGTAGATAATGCTTAGCTCTGCAATTACCTTCTTTGGAGAAATAATTTACTTTCATTCCTTTCCCTTCAGTGTTTTTACTTAACTTTAGTGTTTTGGTGAGCAATGATTTCTTTTAAAAGGTCAACAATTCTTGACTTCAGGAGAATAACTTCAGAAGTGAAATACTTGCATGTCTGTGAACAGCCTAGGCCAAATAAAATACTGCAGGCTTTCCTGTTCCAATACAGATGTCAGCCTGTGAATTAGGGCAGGTGCTGCCTGCATCCTGCTTTTCTTATGGCAGAAAAGCTTTACAAAGCCAGAATGAGTCAAAGGCTTGAGGAATGTCATTACTCAGAAGGATTAGACCTGAGAGGACTGCCTTCCTTTGGAAAGAGCAGGCTAAGAGCCTCTGCTGATTTATTCTGAATCCTGAGAAGATCCTGATGAGTTATCATATTATTTAAATAAAGTAAGACTGGTCCAGGGAAATAGATTTGTTTCTCTGAGAGGAGGAAGGGACTGAAGAAATGCATGGAGATTTCATCTGAGGCTCAACAGGATGTCCCTGAACCGTGGAGAAGGTTGGACTAGATGACCTTTGGAGATCCCTTCCAACTTAGACTGTTCTGATTCATTTCACTTAGCAAACAGATGAAATAGTGATTTGCTGAGTGTAGGAGTCTATAAAGTTACTTGCTGTTAGTAGTTAAAAGTAAGGATGAGGTAGTGATCTAGATTCATTTGCAGCTGAAGTTTCATTTTGGAGTAGAGTTCAGATGTGACTGTTCAGTATTTCAACAGCTTTCCTTAGAAGCTGCACAGATGGACACAGTCCAACACCAGAAGTTTGAACAAGAGTTGTGTCCTTGTTTTTATACCCCTCAGCAAGCCTATGAGTACAGCAGACATCACCACTGAATCTTTTCACAGCCTATCATCTAATTTTTTTAAATTAAAATATTCCAGCTAGCCTCAACCCAGCAGAAGGAGCCTTTCCACTCAGTTCCAATAGCAGCATTGCAAACTGAGGTTTCCTACCTGTCTCCCCAAATGATTCTCAGGTTACAACCAGAATTTGCTCGTTTGCTTAGTGTGAACTGCTGCCAGGGCTGATTTGAGCTAGCCACACTGCTTCTGCACTGCAGCCAGCGAGGGACACTCAGGATTAGCTCCTCATGCTGGGGGAAGGGTGGCACCCAGCCTGGCTGGAATCTCCCTGCCTGCCTTTGCCCAGTGGCTGTTAGCCTGGGATAGTCTGGAATTAAAACTGGGATTTTAACCAGAAAGGCTGGGCATAGCTTTTAACACAGGTCACCAAGCTACTACCCAGTCCTTGGGGGAACAGTAGGTCCTCAGTTATGTTAGGAGGGCAGAAATAGGGGTGGTGTTTTCTGCTAGGAGTTTTCATCGAGCAGGATGTGATTTCAGGAGGTTTCAGCTGAAGGGAGTGGGCTCCCTTCTCCCTCCTGCCCCTGCCACTCAGCTCTGCCTTCCTCTGGCTCAGCTCTTGCACCCATCAGACCAGAACTGGTTCCATTTGCTCAGCCTGCAAAGCGCTGCTGCCACCCTGGGTGGTTTTCTGCCACTTGAGCAAGTTGAATTGGTATAATGTGAGATTGGTGACCTCTAGGACCTGCAGTAGTGAACTCTTCCTTTGGATCGGGTGAAGCTGTGCCCTGGGGGTGAGGTTTGCCCAGATGACTGAGCCATTGTAGCAACTTGCTGCTGTGAAAGGGAAGAACCTCCCAGGAACGTGGTTCCCTCTGCTGTTACTGCTCCTGCAGCTCACTCCAACGGCAGAGTGAACCCAGGCGAAAAGTGATCAGCTTTAGGTCTGTTTAGTGAGTTAACTGAACTCAGAGACATCAGGCAAGTGCTACAAGCAGTGGAGCTGCAAACGAGCAGCAGAAGAAGAGAGGGTCCAGCCTCTTCTGGCAGCAGTGTGTGAGGTTCACAGGCTCACAGGATGCCAGGGTCCAGAAGGAACCCAAAGAGCTCATCCAGTCCACCCCCCCTGCCAGAGCAGGACCAGACAATCCAGCTCAGGGCACACAGGAACACATCCAGACAGGCCTTGAAAGGCTCCAGAGAAGGAGACTCCACAGCCTCTCTGGGCAGCCTGTGCCAGGGCTCTGGGACCATTACAGGCAAGAAGTTCCCCTTGTGTTAAGCTGGAACCTCCTGTGCTGCAGCTTCCATCCACTGCTCTTTGTCCTATCCCAGGCAGCAGTGAGCAGAGCCTGTCCCCCCCCTTCTGACCCCCAGCCCTCAGCTATTTATAAACATTGATTATATCCCCTCTCAGTCTTCTCCAGACTAAGCATCCCCAGGTCCCTCAGCCTCTCCTCACCAGGCAGTGCTCCACTCCCCTCATCATTCTCATAGCCTTCTGCTGGCTCAGCTGCCCTGCAAACCACACATTACTTCAGACATCACAACCCTGTTCTCCTTGTGAAGATGTACTTGGGTACGGAATTCTTTTGAAAGATTGAACACATCTATCTGTATTCCAGCACTCAAGGATAGCAGGAAAAGCTATATCCCTTTGGGGTTTTCACAGAGAAACAGGGGAAGGAGGAGAAGCAGAATTGTGCTTCGGAGCTATTGGGAGCTAAATGCTGTCTGCCAAGTGTGCCAAATAAAGGCATTTTTGTTTGTTAAGTTTGTTACGCAGTCTAACACTTCCACAAGGAATGATGAGTTTCCAGCAGTTTCTTTCTGGAAATTAAGAAAACTTAAAAAAAAAAAGTGTTTACGTGGCCATTAAGGCCCTAATTAACACCTCGTTTCGAATGGGGCTGTTGGGAGAGCTGAGGCACTGTGGCAGGAGGAATGAAAACTTCCCTGGTGAGTAAGCCTCAAGCATTAAAGGGGAAAAAAGTCGTAGAGAGCAAGCTTGGTGGATGTGCTTAGAGGGGAAAGTCTAAACTACTGCAAACAGGGCAATGACAAAAGCATCCGAGTGCAGCTGGCAGTGGCTGCATCACCGCTGGCACCACCTGGCATCGCTGTGCTGGACTCAGTGCAGACTCGGCAGAGGTTGGCATCAGAGCTATGTGGGGAGTCTTCTGCCTCGGCTCCACCTTAAGGCGATGTTCGACTGGCAAAAGGCAGTGAGGCACGGCACCCTTTTGTGGGGATAACTCCATCTGTAGGAAGGTTTCTGCCAGCATTGTTCAGGTTTCGCCATTGCCTTAAAGCAGCCTCTGTGTGTGGGCCGGCATCAGGGAGGGAGGTCCCAGCGCTGTGTTTCTGGTGCCAGCGTGAGTCTGAGTGGTAAACTGAAAGACTAACCTAGGGAAAAAAGCATGGGTGGGGTTGGCCAGGTCCCATCCCTGATTTCTCACCATCTGATGGCACCAGTGCCAGCGCTGGCTGCGGGGAGAGGGGAAAGGTCCCTTCGGCAGCAGCTCCCACTGCGGCTGGCGATGCGGAACTCACAGCCTGGGGACCTGGGTGGGGAAATAGGAAATATTTTTTTGTTCTAAGTGAATTTCATCATCATAATCCATCTCAGGACAGAGACTGTGTCCAGGCTCTTAAGTTAGCCCAGGTCCTGCTCTGTGTCAGTCAACAGGGAGCGTGATTTCTTCTTCCCAGGCCAGCACTAGAGCAGGATTTCTTAATGAATTTTACTGTGTGTAATAGAGTACACACCGCTGGCTCTGATGGAGCATAAGCATCCCTTCCCCTTCGACTGTGTATTGAGGTGTGCCATTAACAGACAGTTATGTGTAATCAATAAGGCACAGGACTTTGCTTTCGTCAGCCAGCACAGGCTCCTGGGGTGTTCTGGGGCAGCAGCACTGCTGAGGGCTGTAACACACCCAGGGTGTGAGTGTATGAGCTGACTAACACCTCCTGCAGTGTTATTGCACCCATTAAATGTAATGAAGAGAGAACTTGGGAAGTAAATTAAACTGTAAATGAGGAAGGATCAGCTCACTGACTAACTGGAAATGACCAAACACATCTCAAAGTGGTAAGCAAAGCTGCAGAAGTGCTCTTACCTTTGAAATGTCTGCTTTTGGACAGCTTCCAGGTCTGCTGCCCTCTTCTGCTCTCTAGCAGTTTTCTGGAGCTTTTGGATGTTTTGCCTCGAAGTTTTCATAGGTGTTGGCCTAAGGTTGCAACTTTCCTGTTCTATTCTTGATGAAATTTCCATGGTTTCCTGGGAGATTATTAAGAGATATTACGGTGGTGGTATTATTATTATTAGTAGTAGTAGCAGCATTATTATTATTGTTATTATTATTGTCATTATTGTTTATATTATTATTATTGTTATTGATATTTCAGCATTTTAAAAGTTCTGATTACTCTCCTCTTTTTTGACTCTGCCTTTCTGGAAAGCCACTCCCCATTGCCAGAATTTTGTCTCTGGTTTGGCAATGTGGCTTTTGCCATCTCTTGATATCTTTTCTTATTTGAAAATGTTTTACCCCCTTTTTTTGTTTTTTAAGCTTGAAACACCTGACAATGTGGCACCTTTTTGTATGTTCAAAATCCCTTCTGTATTGGAAACAGAAGTTTCTGAGAATTCTGTCCTCCCTAGGTAAGCCCAATGCATCTTGTGGTGTGGCATAGTTGCCCAGCAGCTGCTGTTTCCACTTAAAGTGCATGCATCATGCCAGTCTGAGACTGAGCATGGACCTTATCTCTCCCTCTCCTGGAGGTAAGAGGATTGCAAGTGTGGATGTATAAAAATAAGTGTGTGCCAGTGCGGGGCAAGTGAGGCCAGAGCCTGCACTCGGTGGTTGTTGCTTTGGGCTGAAGTGAGACAGAGCTGCAGAACTGGCAGCAGAACTTTTACATTTCCCAGTATGTTCTGAGTCACAGGAGCCAATGGTCTGGAAAATGTAAATTTAATGCCTGAGCTACTGTTTTCATGTCTGTTGATTTGTTGTGATGTTCTAATTTCTGCTGGTTGGTCTTCTTCATAGGCTCATGGAATCAGATCCACAGCTGGGGCAAAATCCAAGTGCTCTCTTTTAGCCAACTCTGTCAAACCTGCACTTCCTTTCCTACACGTTTATTACCTCTGCTCCTGTTGAAAAAGTCTATAGCTAAATGCTTTCAGTAGTCTTAAGTCTCAGAAGTTTCTTAAAATAGGGAATGCTTCATCCTGCAGAGTGTGTGCAGAAGCAGGGTATTGCCATGGAATAATACTGCTGCAGCTCAGCTAGGTTAATTATCAATGACATAACAGCTGAAATAGCTCCTAGTGTTGTGGGAACCAGGGATTGGAGCTTTGCTAATTTGTGTGACTTCATCTGTGTACATGTAGAATTCATATCCAAGGGTCAGGCTTTGTGTCAAGGGCAGTGATAAAACCTTCCTGCCAAGGGCACTAACTCTCCTCGGGCTGGCTGATGAAATCAAGTACCACAGGCTGGTTTGCAGAGACCTTTCACCTCTGCTGCTCAATCCCGAGGCCAGGCTGTGCTTCAGAGACTGCAGTGCTCTCAGTGCTGCGGGGGCTCTGCGGGGGCATGGGGACAGCAGGTCTTACTGACCACTTGTCCATGCTCCAGACTGCAGGGCTGCACAAAATAGTATCTGACTGACCCCCCGTATGTGCTAGGGGAGGTGCTGTAGTTGCAGCACTACTGTGGAGCACTTGTTTAGTCCCTCTGAGTCTGAAGGCTGTTGAGTAGCGATGGGGATGGACGCTGGGGCAGCTGAAGGCTTTTTGGTGCAGGAGGTGGGCAGCTTCGTGGCAGGGCCCAAGCAGCTTTCTTAGCCAAAGAGAAGCAGGACTTCTCAACTTTGCAGCTTCAGGGTCTTGATTAATCAACAGCACTTCTGAAGGGTCCACAGGATAGTCTTTTCTCTTTGTTTTTCCAAACTAACCTGTGAAAAACCTTTTCAGCTGTTTCAGGCACATCACTACCAAACCCACTCCTTTGCTCCATCACTGAAAAGTGGCTTAGAAGCCTTTAAGCACATCAGAGTGCTCTGAGCTCAGTGTGACAAACTGGCTGATTGCTCCTTACTGTGTCTTGCAAAAGGGAAGTTTGGCTCTGACTTACATTTATGCATAGCTTTCCCTGTTAGAAAGAGCATTTATTGATTTGAACCAATCCTATCAGGGACCCCTCCTGTCCTTGTGCAACGCTGGCTAAGCATGAACATCAGTTTTAATTAGATTTCCCCAGTGCTGAACCTGCTGCACTCTGCTCTGTTCTCCATTAGTTTGCTGGTCAGAAGTTGTTGACCTTTAGATTATGTTGCAAAATCCATCTGTTGCTGCAGGCCTTTGTGAAAAGAGATGTAAAGAAATTTTATCTGTCAGCCATGAAAACAAACTGAAATACAGGCAGCAGCTCTGTTTCCAAGGCCTGAGTTCCCTCAAAATCGGGAGGGGAGAAGCTGTGAACCAGTGATCACTACCCACTGGAGAACTGTGTCCCAGCTGTTGTGCTGTAATAACACATCAGCCTCCATTGCTCCGTGGAGAACCCTAACTACCAATCAGATTCTCTTCTGTGATCTTGGAAGGTGAAGGCCATAGCCTCCCTCTGCTTCTCTCTTCATGCCAGCTTCTAGCTTGTTGTAAGGGCAGTCTCACCCATGAGGCTTCCCTGCCAACAGTCTGCTGCTTGCACTTCCCATCAGCTGCCTGGCTCCATACCCTCATCACTCTCTGACATTTTCCCTGGTTTAGCTTTTTCTGCCTCGCAGCCTCCAGGACTTTACAGAGAACCTGCCCAATTTTTTGCCCCTTGGTGTTGCTTGGTGGCACACTCCAGGTTCTTTGGTTTCCTGATGGAGTTCCTTGCCCTCGTGTGTGTTCAGTGTGGGCTGGCCCAGGCACATTTTCCTCATATAAATGCCACTGGCATGGCTGAAGTTTGAGGGCAATTTAAACTGAGAGTGACAAATATTTCTGCTAATTACAATGCAGTGATGTTCTTAATCCTTCACCTGCATTACATCCATCGTCAATGTCTTTTAATTATGCAAATTTCACTACGTTGGTAAGTTCTTGTCAAGGCTGTTTTGGTTATGTTCTCAGAAACCTTTGCAACATTTTCTAAGTTTAGCTTCCTATGTTTTATTAGTCTCTAAAGCTGTAATTTTTGCTTGTCATTGAAATCACAGAATGGCTTCAGTTTCAAGTAAATCAGAAAACTTTGTGTTATAGAATTGTGTTATAGAATCCTAGAATGGCTTAGGTTGGAAGAGACCTTAGAGATCATCTGCTCCAACCTCCCCCCTACAGGCAGGGACACCTCTCAGCTCAGACTTGGCTGCTCAAGGCCTTGTCCAACCTGGCCCTGAAAACCCCCAGGGAGGAGGCAGCCACAGCCTCCCTGGGCAGCCTGTGCTAGTCTCTCACCACCCTTCTACTGAATGTGACCTGCAATTCTGTCATCCCTTCAATCAATACCTGGAGTTGTCTGAGACAATCAGCCTTTGTTTTAAATAATTCTGTACCATCTAAGGGTCTTTGGCAGAGTGTTCTTTGTCTCCTTTTCCAGGCAATTTGTGAATGCATTGCAGAGCAAAGATCTTGGGAGTCTTATGAATGGTCTGCCTAGGGCAGTGGTGGAGTCCTGAGCAGGATCAGGGGAGCAGTGCACAAGGGGAAGAGAGCAGGAAAGGATTAGCAGGAGGAGAAGTGATATCTTCTCTCCAGGTGCCCTTTTCCACAATTTGTGGTGTCCCTCTTTGCCCTGCTGAGGAATTTCTTGTTTGGTGACTTTGGCCAACTGTGCCTGCTCTTAGGGGACAGCTTAGAATTTACAGAAGCTTTTTGATGGGGCTGTGAAGGGAGAGAAATATCTGTGAATGGTCAACCCTTTCCCTTAGTTCAAGGGACCATATTCCTCCTTCCTGCTCCAAGGGGCAATCTCTTTGGATTTGCCCTGGGACCTAGCACAGGAAGAAGCTATTTTCCCTGGCAGAACAATGAAAGAGCCTTTGAAAGACACCACAAAAGAGCTCCCTTAGCTGCTTCCATTGCATGCAGAGCCACCAGGACATGATTTGGTCTTGCTCTGGTGAGTTCCCCTCCTATGCATGGGTGTTAATTGCTATGGGGCTACGATGGAGGCTCTTGCAGGGGGAAGGGGCTGGGGTTACAGGGTGAAAGGGGGAAGAAGGCTGATGGAGGGGAACAGACTCTGCTCCTACTGTGCCATTAGCCTGCCCAACCCACTGATTCACATGCAGGTGAGGTCAGTCCCTGTCCCTGCACTGGCTGTGGGTGTCCATTACAGATAGATAGCCCTGTTGTGCACCAAGAGCAAAGAGCTGTGGGCCTGGGAGGAGAGAGTCATTCACTACTGGAATGGGCTGCCTGGGGAGGTGGTGGAGTCACTGTCCCTGGAGGTGTTCAAGGCACGTTTGGACGTGGCACCTGGTGCCATGGTCTAGTCTTGAGGTCTGTGGTAATGGGTTGGCCTTGATGATCTTTGAGGTCTCTTCCAACCTGGCTGATACTGTGATACTGTGATACTCTGCCTGAGCCAGCAGTCAGCAGTAACATGTCACAGAGGTGATCTGTCACAAATCCCATTAGTAAAGCAAGAACCACAGCAAGAAGAGTTGCAAAGAGTTCCTAGGCTGATGTACGTTCAAAGTATCTGTACAACAGCTGTGACTCACAAGTTAATTAAAATGATACATTTACTGTAATTTGGGAGTGAAATAAGGGACTACACTCACCGAGTACATAAATGATTGGAAATTATTAATTTGCTTTTATGAAATGAGGGAGGACCAGCCAGTGCTATGCTCTGAGCAACTGACATGTGATAATGACTGCTCCTGCAGAAAAGCAGGGTAGAAAGTTGTCTGAGCCACTCATTAACATCCACCACTGCCCTTCCTGTGAATTGGAAGTCATTAAAGCCCAGGATAGCTGCTCTGGAGCTTCAGTAGGAGTTTTTACCTTACTAAAGCATTTCATTTGAATTTGCTTTAGTAGGCTTTGGGGCTGAAACTCGCATTTTGAGGAGGCCGGGGAAAATAATTGTAATCTAAGCCTGATTCAGAAAGCCACAGCTTTGTTTAATATTACTGTATTGAGGGATAAAAGCTCAGTTGTTTCATTGTCGGTTTCTTCTTGGTTTCCCTGCAAGGAATGCCTATTCTGCTGGCACTTAAAGCTTCTGTCTTCTAACAGTGAAGTGAGAACATCACTTCGTTTCTTCCAGATCATCAGATGTCCACTGGCTGGGTGATCTTTGTCTTGGACTGAAGTTAAATCAGCAGTTTAGAAGTGAAAGACTCAATATCTCATTAACGATCCCTTGATCCACCCAGTTCCCCTGGGTGCTGTTTTAGAATGATAATCCCAATCACTCTTCAAATCTTTATGAGCAATCAGTTTTAAGTGCAACTCTTAGAAGATAAGACTTTTTCTGATGGTTAGGTGTTTAAAAAAAAACCCCAACCCCCCAAGCAAAAAAACCCAAACAACCCAACACAGGTGAGCCAGAGGCTTTGATCAAACAGGTATTCTTTTTAAGTTCAGATTTAGTCGATTTAGGTTTTGTTTCTGCATGTCTGATCCTATGATAAAAACCAGTCCAAATAAAATATTAAGAGAGTGGAGGGGTTCAAAACAAAGCTCCTTAGCCAATTTAGATTGAGTCGTGTGCTTGAAATAGTGCAATAAATCTCTTCTTTAAGGTACAAAATTATTTTTAACCTTATATAAAGGTGCATTAACCTTACCAAAAGGGCTCACAGATTTGGTTAAACTTCACATCTATAAAATTCAAAACGCCTCTGACAGAGACTTTATTTGAAAGTCTTTGTTTAAAGTCTTGCTTACATGAATAACTTCCTCGCTAGGGCACTGCCCCTGGTGCTTGTTGTCTCTGTTGTGTGGTCAGGGTAGGTCTTTGCTGTAAGCTGGAATTTCTGGGGTCAATAGGAATCGAGTTTGGTTCCTTTTCCTGGCACAGTAATGAGATAATTGCATCGGCTTTGGACTGTGACGCGATTAAATTTGCACTGTGACTGACTCACCTTGCGGTGGAGGACAGACTGACAGCCACGCCGGGGACAGGAGCAGGCGTCCAGCTGCTCAGTCTGCATCCAGAAGCATGGAGTCCCCTGGGTTTAGAAGAGCACGGGACGGAGTGACCTCTTTTTTAACAGGGATCTGTCTGCTCTCCTTTCCCTGACTCTTAGTATTTAAATTATCGACCTAATCAGGTTGTGTGCAGGCTGCAACATCTCATTTGCAGGCACACCTTGGCCTTGCCAGTTGTGCAACAGCAAATGCAAAACAATGATGTAATTAGTAGCACATCAGCAAAAACGGCTGAGGAGCTTTTACCTGAAACCTCTAAGAGAAAACAAAGTGCTGGAGGAAGTTAGAACTGCTTTGTTTGTGACCTGTGCCTATTTACTGTCAACATCGCCCTCTGCTAACAGCACTTTATGTATGTATATATGTCTGTGTGTGTATATATGGGGGGATTTTTTCATTTTGTTTGGGTTTTTTTTTTTATTTGTTTCTGGTTTTATTCCCCCTCAAGTCAGAAGGAAAGTGAGAGGGGAAAACTGCCCCAAAATAGTCAGTTCAGATCCCAATTAGCTCATAGCTGGCAGCTGGGTTCCGGGTAGCCGTTTCCATACGGTTGTCTTTAGCCAGGGCTGTCCATGCCTTGAGCGCTGAGTTCACCCGCAAGAGGAAAGCAAACAAGGCATGTAAAAGGCAGAAAAGGTTTGTTCTTGTGCTAGTGCTGAGTTGGAGCTGGCTCTGAGGTAGCCAGAGTTGCCCAGGATCTCCCCGACAGAATGAGTGGAGGGGTTCAAGCCCGAGCTGTAGCTTGTCTCGGCAGGCTGGGCCAGACAAAGGCTGCGGCGGGAGCGGGTCGGCCCTCAGCCGGTTAGCGCTCAGCCGGGTCGGCCCTCAGCCGGTTAGCGCTCAGCCGGGTCGGCCTTCAGCTGCAGCAGCTGCCCCTGCGCTCATTGCCATTCTCCCGAGGAGCTGCTCTGCACTTCTGGAGAAAAGCCACTTCCCTGGGTTTTTCTCAGCAGACATTGACTTCTAGGCTGTTTGCTCAAGATAAGCATCAAAAAGAGGATGCAAAGGTCACTCTCTGCTGTACTGCAGAGCTACAAAGGGTTGGTTTGTCTTCCAGAGCATGTTCTATCCAAATTAAACTGTTTGCTTCCTGTGGGAGAAGCTTTCTTCTTTGGAAATTGGGCAGGTTGAGTGTGTACAGCAGGACAGCCTCTCCCTTTCTTTTGGGCTTAATTCTTTGTGGGGACTTTTATCTTTTCACCTTCCCACCTCTTTATCTCCACCTTTTAATGACAGAAGTCTGAGTTCAGGCTTAAAGTTTTGAGCTGCTGGCTGCCTCTCCTGGTCCAAGGCCACCTCTTCTTCACTGTCCTGCTTCTCTGCTGTCCCCGACCCAGCAGCCCTGGAGACCCTATTTCAGCTTCATCAGCTGCTCAGGCTCGTGGGACAAGTCCTAAATCAGAGCAAGTGAGATGTAAACAGGGACCTTATTCTTCCCTTGCTGCTTTGAGGACAGAACCTCTGGCACTGAAATGGAGCAGAGAGTTGGACTCTGTGTGTGTGTTTTTAAACCAGGGCAACTAAACCTAACAAAATCCCTTTGGACAGCGCAGCTAATTGTAACATAAAACATATTCAGACTGAGCTCAGTCATACAAGTCAGGATTCCAGAGAGCTGTGCTAGCATCATTCTTCTCTTGGTGGTAACTTTTTGCTGGGGATTTTAACATGTAGCCAGCTCTTCAAATAAGGACATCTCTCGTGATGCCATCAGTACAGAGGAGTTGAGGGGGCTGTTGGAAGTCATGAGGCAGCAGGTGGTATGGGCACTCTGGGCTCTCACAGGTTAGCAGGAATTGCCAGCAGTGGTGGTTCAAGCCAACCTACTTCACGCTGCTGTGGAGTGGAGACACATCTAGAGGTGTCACATTCCAGTGAGTTGCTTGGTGATTCCTTGCCTTGCTTTAACTTAAGTGCTTGTGACTCTTGGCTCAATTGCATGACTTCAGTGAAGCTAAAATTGAACTGTGCAATGGAGAAGATAGATTGGAGTCTCCATGGTAACAGGCACAGCCTTCTGCATGGAGAGAATGAGCCATTTTAGCAGGTAACTTCCAACATCTGCCTTTAGATCTTCACACCATGATATATATTCCTCTTTGCCTTGTTACAGAATAGTTTGGGTTGAAGGGGACATTTAAAGATCACCTGGTTCCAACCTGCCTGTTGATGACAGGAACACCTACTAGACCAGTTGTCTCGAGGCCCTATCCAGCCTGGCTTTGAACACTTCCAGGCTTGGAGCCTCCACAACTTCTCTGGGTGACCTGTCCCAGCACCTCACCACCCTCACAGGGAAGAATTTCTTCTTAATGTTCTCATCTGAATTGAGCTTCTTCCAGTTTGAAGCCATTGCCCTCTCCCTATCTCTGCATGCCTTTGTGAGCAGTCCCTCTCTGTCTGTCCTGTAGCCTACTTCAAGCACTGGAAAGCAGCTCTGAGGTTTCCCTCATGCCTTCTCTCCAGGCTGAACAGCCCCAACTCTTTCAGCCTGTCTTCATAGGAGAGGTGCTCCAGCCCTCTGATCATCTATGTGGCCCTCCTCTGGACCCACTCTAACAGTTCCATGTCCTCCTTGTGTTGGGAACTCCACAGCTGGACACTGGTGGGATGCAGGTGGGATCTCCTGAGGGAGCAGAGGGGCAGAATCCCCTCCCTCCACCTACTGCCTATGCTGCTTTTGGTGCAACCCGGGATAGGATTGGCTTTCTGAGCTGCAGGCTAACACTGGTGGCTCTCATTGAGCTTCTCAACAGCCAGCACTCCAAAGTTCTCCTCAGCACTGCTCTTTGTCCCTTCTCCACCCAGTCTGTATTTGTGCTTAGGATTGCCCTGACCCAGGTACAGGACTTTGCACTTGGCTGTGTTGTACTTCATGAGGTAGTCATTGGCCCAGCTTCAAGCCTGTCAAGGTCTCTCTGGGTGGCATCCTTGTCTGGAATGCCTTTGTCCCATGTTGGTGATCACAGCTGAGGGGCTGCTTAGGCCAGCCTTATCCTTCCTGCTCCCACCACAGCTAGTCTCCTTCCCCTGGCTCCAGCTGCTGTCAGCTGTGCAGAGCTGGCACACCCAGTCCCTCTTTTTGTCCTGTCAGGGGTGAGTTACCAGCTGCTGGAGTTTCTCCTTCAATGAAGTGACTCCTTTTGTCATTGCTACTGGTGTCACTAGCTGGTGACATCCTGTGGGACTCAGGCTTTGTGCCCGCTTTGAAGATTGACAGAAGGCTGCCAGCTTGAAGAGCTTGAGCTTTTTGCTCCCCAGCAGAGCAAGAGCACTTGTTGTGTGTGCTGGACATGGCAGCTGCTAGGGAAAGCTGCAACTGACTGCAGCACTGGGGTGGCAGGAGAAGGTTTGTCTGCTTTGCCAAGCCCTGCTGCACAGCATTTAACCTCATCTTAGAGCCCATCTATTTGTGCAGTCACAGAGAAGAAACTCCACAGTGCTTCTGTTAACTGCTTTGTGGTGTTGTGAGGAACAGAGGAATGGTGTGATGGTGAGGACAGCTCCCAGAGGTTCTCTGATACTCAGGCTGCCAGGAGCTGCAACTCCATGTGTTAATAAAAGCAGAGGAAAGCTACTCAGGAACCTGTTCCTGCCAGTCACTGGTGAAGCCATGGTTAAGTCAGCCAGGTGTGTGAGCTGAGCCAGGGGTGGGAGGATGGATGTGGAATCCTCAGGTCCCTGGGTTCCTGATGTCACTAAAATAGCAAGGCTCAGTGTGAAGCATGTGGAGTCCAGACAGCTTAATGACAAAACCCAAACCATGGAGTCCTTGTGGCTCTCTCCAGTGTGAGGGGCAGGGAGGGGGTGAGCTCTGAAGCAGCTGTGATTGTTTCCTTGCACACATTGATTCTGCATTCAGCCTCTGTCTGTCTGTTTGGAAGCTGCAGCCCAGGTCTGGAAGTGTGTGTGCCTGTGTTAACTGCAGATCTGGGATGGTGTTTTGGTTTATGATTGTTTTCACAACCAACATTATTCAGTCAATCTGCAGTGACTGCTCTTTAATGACACTGCTGGGGTTAGGGAGTGGAGAGAGAGGGAGAACAAAATATGGGACCTGCCCATGTGTGGACTCATCTCCCTGGGGGAAGCTTACTTAGAACCATGGAATGGGTTGGGTTTGAAGGAACCTCCAAAGGTCATCCAGTCCAACCCCCTGCACCCAGCATGGACATCCTCCACTAGAGCAGGTTGCTCAGAGCCCTGTCCAACCTGACCTTGAGTATCTCCAGGGATGGGGCCTCAGGTGTCCCCTTGGGCAACCTGTTGCAGTGTTCCAGCACCCTCATGGTGCAGAACTTGTTCCTCACATCCAACCTAAACCTACTCTGCTCTCATTTCAAACCATTGCTCCTCGCCCTTCAGCTACTGGCAGGCTGCTCTTAGATGCCCCTGGAGCCTTCTCTTCCCCAGGCAGAGCAATCTCAGCTCCCTCAGCCTGTCCTTGTAGCAGAAATGTTCCAGCCCCCCTTGCCTGGAACATGTTTGCTTTCTGAGAGCCTCCCCACTGCTGAGCACTGTGCTGATGCCTGGGAGCACAGTGTCACTCTGAACAGATGCAGGAGCTGTCTGCAGGGCACTGCTGCCATGCTCAGCCACCAGCAGCAGCCTCTGCTTTCACAGGGCAGGTGTTTGGCTCTGGGCTGCAGAGAGAGCTGGCAGCTCTGAAACCTGCCACCTGTTTATTGAAACCAGCCTGAGAGGGCAGTGTGAGTGGCACCGACCGTGGCTGCTGTTCTCCTGTGGAGCCTTACTGTTTCTGTGGGCACAAAGCTGCCTGCTCTCATCTGCTCTTCCAGGGCACTCTAATGGGGCACTGCAGTGCTGCTGAGATGGCCAGGCTGTGTCATCTGCTGGGCCCGTGGCTCCTGCTTCCTTTTGGCCTCTTCTCAGTAATTACACGTGGATGACTTGGCCACCAGGAGGGTACTTAGGTGCAACTGGATGTGTGGGGAGGGGGGAAAAAGGGAAGAGACCAAAATGATTTTATCTGAGGTCAGCAAGGACCAGCTCAGTGGCTGCCTGCTCTCTGCCAGGCGGCCAGAGCCATCTGCAACATGGCAGTGAGCAAGCAGGGGCTGCAGAAGCCCTTTGGTGTTTGTGAGAGCTTCTGCAGCACCCTGGAAATGGAACTGCTCCCTAGAGCAGCATTTTCCTCAGAACTGGAGCTCCATGCTCACTCATTTACAGCCTTGGTGCTTTAAGTTTTGTGGTGCTTAAGTGTGGTGATGCTTTTTGATCGGAAGAGCACACGTCTGAGCTCCATGCTCACTCATTTACAGCCTTGGTGCTTTAAGTTTTGTGGTGCTTAAGTGTGGTGATGCTTTTTCCCCCTAACAAGAAGAACCTAAAATTTTTTTATTTTATTTTTTTTTTTTATCAATCTTTAGCACTTAAGGGAAACCTGAAGGGTTCTATGTCTAAATTTTGTGTGTCCATAGAAACCAAGTCCAGAGAGGGCTACAGAGGAGCTGATTCTTAATGCTTTAATATTTTGCTCCAAGTCAGGCTTCATTGTGGCTTTATAACAAGATCTTGCTACTCTTTATTCTTTCAGTAGGTATTTTTAGTACTCTGTGTCAGTTCTTCATTTCCCATATTCCTGCTTTGGTTGACATGGCCAATCTTACACCTCAGGTCAGATGGTGCAAGTGGAGTCCTGTGCTGAGGCCCAGGCTGGGACCAGTGTGAGCTTTTACAGTCTTGTTTCACTCTCATCAGTGCTCAGGGGAAGGTAAGGATGCTAGATCTGACCTGTGTAAGGACCACTTGGACAGCTTCTGCCCACCCCACTCTGCCTTTCTCGAGGCACAGTAGCCTTTGTGAGGAGCATTTTAAGGACAAGGGCAGTGCCAAGCTGAGGGTGTCCTTTCTTGGAGGCTGCACACATTAAAACACAAATTCCTCAGGTTGCAGCCTCTTGGCGATCCCTGGGGCTTGTCCAGCTCACCTGAGCAGCACAGGCCTGCCTGCCCAAGGCTTCCTGCCCATTCCTTGGCTGCTTGCATGCTTTTCCTGTAGAGTAATTGCTGCCTGGGGCTCTGTGCTTTCCAGCCTGTCCTGGCTGTCACTGCTTTCCAAATAGTGAGAGGATGAGTTATCTGCAACAGGGGCTCTTACCCATGTGTGTGAATATCTGAAATGATCTGGGTTGTCCTGGCACTAAATAGGTCAGTGGCAGGTCTGGGCTCAGCTGCACTGGGTGAGCATGAGAACAGGTAGCTGAGGAGGCAGCCAGCCCTAACACTGGGGCAGGTCAGTGGGAGCTGGCTGCAGCCCCAGCTCTGCACTCAGACTGCTCTGTGATTTTATGGGGAGATGTAAGGGTGGCAGGTGCTGAAATTCAGGAGCTGAATTATTAGGCTATAAAAAGACAGCAGCACTGGAAAAAAAGAGTTACAGGAATCAACATTCAAGAGGGTTGGGAGGTACTTGTCAGAAGCTATTTCAGGAGAGAAGCTGATGAAGAAAGAGAGACTGTGAAGGGCATTTGTGTATAAGATCTAGGGAATGATGAACTCGAGGGGGAACCTGGATATGCAGAGAGCCTGTACATTGTTTTAGCAGTGCTCCTAACTGCTTATGGGGAGCTTTGATCTCAGAGAACCAGGAGCCTCACTGACAGCTCCTAAAGGAACTATACACAGGACCTGAGGCTCAGCTGGGCCTCCTCTGGTAATGAAAAACTGTTGCAGTGAATTCCCTGTTCCTTCTGTAAGGGAGAAGTTGTGAGACCACCAAGGTGATATGTGCTGGGGAGTGATATTCTCAGCAAGCTGAGGCCAGCAGCTGCCTGGGAGCTGTGAGAGGAGCTGTGAGAGGTGAGGGCTCTGCCAGGTGTGTACCAGCTCAGTCCCTGGCTCTGTTTGCTGAAGCTGATGTTTGAGGCCAGCTGGGATCATTGTTTGCACAGTGAAACTGGTCTGGGGTGATAGCTGAGACAGTCTTTGGCATGCAGCTGATGCAGGAAGCAGTATTTGCAGGTGAGCTCGCAGGCACAGGGTGCCCAGTGTGCATTTGGGTGTCACAGGGATGCTGAGCTGCCTGCTGAGCACTGCAAGGCTGTGTGCAAGTGTTGCCCAGTGTGCATTTGGGTGTCACAGGGATGCTGAGCTGCCTGCTGAGCACTGCAGGGCTGTGTGCAAGTCTGTTGTAAGACCTGTGAGGCACCTCGGTGGCACTGTCACTGGCTTTTGCCGGTGCAGCCAAGGTGAGCTGGATGTGGAGAGCCTGCACTCTGCAGTTCTGTCAAATCTTTTCAACCCAGTAGCTAGAGAGGCTGGGAGCTGCCATCGTGGCTCTTTTCTGGGGTGTGAGGACATCCTGCATCTCCTGAAAGCAAGCTGAGCATGCTGCTTGCCATGCAAAACAAATGGGAACATCAAACAAGGCAGAGAGAGGTTTCCTACTCGGAATTCCTGTCCCAGCTCTCGGGCAGTGCCCCTTGGAGCAGGTGGTTTGCAGCTTTGCAAGGAGCTCAGGGCTTGCCTTTGTGTGTGAGTACAGCCTCAGAGGGGTCCATGTCAAGCAGTGTCTAAAGGCAGGGGAGCGCTCTGCGGCTTGCAGGAGCCTTCCCTCCTCTTCTGTGAGTGGTGGCTTGCAGAGTGCTGGGAGCTGGGACGTGGCCAAGGTACCCGTGGAAAGTGCTTTGAACTGGAGTAAATCTGCCCACACATACAGGTGAGAGAGAACAAACCACCCTGAATGCAGTCTTGGCCTTATCAGAATTAAAAGGTGTTTGCTGCTGGCTTCAATGGAGCAAGATTTTTTTTTTCCCCATAAAGAGGGGGGCAAAAAAGGTATTTTTGAACTCTCAACTTAGAGCTGAGCTGTCAGCTGTGGGGTTTGTCACAGCTGCCTGCGTGTTTTCACAGGTATTTGCAGGATCTGAAGGCCACAAAGTCTGTGTAACGCTGCCTGCAGTCTGGTTGCCAGAGCACACCTGGAGCATTGCTGCTGTTGGAACTGTCTGGGGTTTATGGTCCAGCAGCATTGCTCAGGCCTGTTTGAATGAGCTGGCGATTAGTAACCTAAATACAACTTGTCTGACTTGCTTTGCTCTTCCCACACACCCCTCCTGTGTGGGGAGCACAGCAGCAGGGAGGTGTGCTGGGGGGGCAGGGGAAGGCCTGCAAGGTTCTTACCTTTTAGAGTGAGCTCTCACACAGTTAGTTAGGCAGGGGAGTAGCCCCTCTGGAGAGGCACTGCTGAAGCCTGGGGCTGAGAGCTGCTCTGAGGGGTGAGGCAGAGCAGGGAGTGTGCTGGGTGAGCTCCTAGGGCCATCTGCCTCTGTCCAGTAGGATTTCTGTGCACATAAATCCATTTCAATCCTCTCCATCCAAAGGCTTTGTGCCCACAGCAGTGTTCCCAGCAATGGCAGGAGGCATGCTGCAGGCTGGCAGGCAGAGCTCAGGGCTGTGGTAGTTTGGAGAAGAGCATTTGAGGATGCAAAGTTGTGACTGGTCCCAGATCCTCCAGCTGAGCACCTTCTGGGTGTTCTGTCTAACCAATCTGTTAAAAGGCTCTACAGATGTCAGGACCCAGGAGCTAGGATGTACCAGAACTAGAGATGTCTGTAACCTTTATCTGACCTTGTAATTTTATGGAGCAAGCTCCAGTCCTGGTGCCCTTCCTTCCCCTGACCTCTGGTGCTTTTTCAGTATGCAGAATAAACAAGGGACATAAATCTGGCAAGTGCAGAGACCATGGCAGTGGCTGGAGGAGCTGCAGAAGGTCATAAATCATAGAATGGTTTGGGCTGGAAGGGGGCCTGAAAGGTCACCTAGTTCTAACCCTCCGGCCATCAGCAGGGACATCTTCCACTAGAGCAGGCTGCTCAGGGCCCAGTCCAGCCTGACCTGGGCTATTTGCAGGAGTGGGGGAAGGAGCAGTCTTTAGGAACAGGAAGCCATGGCTGATGCTGAGGGCACTTTTCTCCTGTCTCACTGCCTGCGTGTGGTGAGGTTCTCAGAGGCAGCACCCAGGAGAGAAGAGGTCCTGTGTCCAAGGGTGACAGATGCAGAGGAATTGACTCCCAACACCATTTTTGTAAAGCTCCAGTGAAGAGGCTTGGAAACCCGTACTCAGGATTTACCCACATTGGCACCTAGGGAGCAGCATCAGTGGGTGTGACATCTGGTTCCTCCAGACAGCTGCCCCTGTTCCTGCTTAGCTGCAGGAGGCTGCCGCTGTAGGCGCAGCTTGCAGAGCTGCTGCTGGTGAATGGTGGTGGGATGGCAGCTGCCCCTGCGGCTGCTCTCTGACTTCAGAGGGAGATCTGGAGGCAGATTGCCCAGAGGCTTGATCCAGGGCAAGCAGGCCCAGCTGTGGCAGGCTAAAGCTTGAAACTCCTTGCCAGGGTTTTGGATTAAAAATCTTTTTAAGCATGAACTCCTCCATTACCAAACCAATCAGCTGCCGTGGTCCTCCTGCTTCCTTCTCTTCAGCCACCATTTATTACCCGTGGAAGCAGGGACTGACACACAAACCTTTATCTCAGTGACCTCTGGAGCTATGAGAGCTGCTTCAGTAAGCTGCCAGGTGCTCAGTGTCTGCTGGTCTCAGTGCCATGTCACATCCCCTGTCACCTTCCCACTCACCTGCTTAACTGGTCAGGAAATGTGTGGCTGCTCGGAGCTGTGCAGTGACACTTCTTGGGGCTGGAGAAACAACAACCGTGTCCTCACGGGTCAGGGTAAGGCACACCAGCAGCAAACCCAGCTCTGACCAGGGAGAGGTGTCAAGCTTTGGTCCCTCAGCTCTGTAGGTGACATTCCTGTGTGGGTATCTTCCTACAGGGTGATGATGGGCAAAGAAAAGGCCATCTGCAACTGTACCAACATTTTACCCTGGCTCCTCTCAGAGAGGCCCCCTGAAGCAGGAAGTGGCTGCCTTTCTGAGCTCTCCTGGGGCTTGGATTTGCATTGGTAGCAGGGATGGGATCAGGACTGGCAGGCTGTGATGTGTGAATTTGCACACACACAGGGACTTGGAACAGGAGTGAGTCTCTGAAGCGAGCCAAGTCATTTTGGATGGTCTGTGCCTGAACTCCAGTCCCATTCAGTGAAAGGAGCTTTCTCCTGGCTCTCTTTAAAGCCACATTCCATTTGCAGCTGTAATCAATGCTAGAACTTGTTTCCCTCTCCCCCAGCCCCCCAAAAATGACCGAGAGGAATGTGTTGTGAGCCTTTGATAATGGTTCTTTCTTTTTGTTCCAGGTAACTTCAAACGAGAAGTGCTTAGAGAGCCTAAAGAAAGATGGTGACGCTCTCATCCAGGCACTCCAGAGCCTGGCCCAGACTGCCAGGTGAGCTCCCTCGGGCTTCCAGGAATTTCCAGGGCTGAGCACTTGCCGCCTCCTTTGTCTGCCATGGTCTTCTCTAATCACCTTCCCCGGGTGTCTGTCCTTGGCCCCACTCCTACCACTGCTGTGCTCAGGGCTCGCTGCTGTGCCTGGCTCGGGGCTCTGCTTCCATCCCCAGCTGGGCTGCTTTGGGATTTGTTAAATTGTTGATTCCAAACATTTGGTGTCCTGAACTGGGCACATTCAGTGGGCCTCAGCAATGGGCTGGATGCACAGAGCAGTCTTTGTGCCCTGCTTTGAAGCCACCATTTGGTGCCCTGGGAAGCTGATGCCTTTGAAGCATGGAGCTGAAGGGCAGAGCTGCTTTTGGTGTGGGATACCTGTGGCTTCTCTCAGGGGAACACTGTGGCTGCCTCTGCCAGAACCAAGGTGCTCATCCCAACAGGTTGGCCAACCTCAGCTCAGCTCCTGTAGATTTTGCCCCCTGAACAGTATGAAGGAAGGAGTTGTTGCTGTTCTCTGCCCCTCAAAACCAGATTCACACTCCTGCCCTGAGCTGTTGGGCTGGGTTTCACTCCTGGTGGAACTACAATTTGTAGAGAGTGTAACACAGTGTGAAACACTTGAGGTCATCTTCCTGGTGCTCTTTGATTTGGTGGGTCAGGTGTTTGGGAAATGGGCTCCTCCCTGCTCAGGGCAGGGTGTACTGTGTGGGAAGGAAGGGGGATGTGGGCAGAAGAGGAAACGTTGGGACAGAGTGAGCATAAGGAGTTGCACACCAAGGACTAACCAAACCTGTAGTGGGCTCAGCTGCTGGCAATGGGTGGGCAGAAGCCTGGGGTTAGCAAGGCCTCCCCAGCTCTAGCTGAATGACCTCTTTGTTGCTGGAGGTTATGGATTTTCTGCCCTCTCCCCAGAGTCCCTCACGTGGCATTCCTCCCAGAATATTCCCTGTGACCTAATAAACTTGGGCTCCTCAGCCTGGGCTTGAACCCAGCGACAAAGCCTCTCCATCTCCTGCAGAACTGGCAGTGGTTTAGCAAAGGCTGCAGCTGAGAGCCTGGATCTCAGCCAGCCTGAGTAGCCTCAACTCCCAGGCCCTTCCACCCACGTGTTGTCAGTGGGCTGAGGGGAGCAAGGAGTGATTTTGCTTTGCTCATTTGTTACTTACAGGTTTCTAATCTTTGGCTCTGCCTGCATGGCAGGAGGAGACCAGCCAAGCAGGCACGTGCCAAGAGGGCACCGCTTGGGCTGCAAGCTGCTGTCATGGAGCAGCCGTGGATGGCCAAGCTCCACCTCTGAGGTACAGGCAGCGCCAAGAGTGGCACAACCAACCCCTTCTACTTAGCTCTCAGCCTGACCCTGTCAGTCTGCATTCTGAAGTTACTATGTTGAAGGTTAAGTCCAAGTGTTAACCCAGCATGGCTGAGTCCACCAACACAGCCTGTCCCTCAGCACCACCTCTACACCTCTTTTAATTGTGGAATTGAATGACAGTCCTAGAATGACAGAAGGTGGGAGTGTAGCCTTTTCTCTTTCAGTGAGCAGTTGCCAAGATGGTTTCAGGTAAGTGTGTGTTCTGGTTGACTGCTGCTCATTAAGCTGGTGGCTCCCAGAGTGTGGACAGAGCAGCTGGATCTCCTGCTCAGCTCTGTGCTCCCTCAAGCCTGGCGTCAGCAGGTATTTGGCAGCAGCAGCAGAGCAAGGTACAGACTGATCTTGCTCACCACTGTCCACCCCAAGGGCAAGGTGAGGGCTGGGAGTCTTTTAAGAAGCAAGACTTGCTTCTGTGGCCTAGCAGTGATGTGGTAGAGCCTCTGGTCCAGTGCTAGACAAAACCACCATGGTTGGAGGAGGATTAGGCAAAATAAGTGCTAAACACTGAGCTGAGGAAGCAAAGGGCCACACTGTAACCTGCATAAGGTGGGCAACACCTTGAGCAGCACTGCAGTGTGAAAGCTCAGCTCTGCTGAGCTGGAGTGGGGTGTGGAGCCATGGCCGAGCAATGAGCTCTTGCAGAAGAGCTGGGAGTGAGGTGGCAGCTGGGAGTGGTTATCACAGACTTTCAGCATCACTGCTTTCATGTAACTGCTACCACCAGTGTGGAACATCCAGGACACTTCCTGGCTGTTAGTTTTCCAGCACAGGTCAAGTCCAATTGACTTGAGAAGTGTTTCCCTGAGAATGTCTAATGGGTGCTGTTACTGGTTTTAATCCCCAGCTCTCAGGCAGATGTTGCTGTGGCTTCCTTAGCATTTGAAATTCTGAGGCTGGTGAGATGTGGAAATGCCCAGCTGCCAAGTGCCCACTGCTGACTGGCCTGCAGAAACACCCAGGGGCCAGGCTGCTGTGCAGCACCTCAGGCCTGCAGAACAGCTTCACCTGAGCATGGCGGGAATGAAGAATTTAGCTACAGCTGTGAAGTTGGGAGGCTTCCAGCATTCTACTCAAAAGGCCTCATCATTGGACACCTGAGCATCTCTTACCTACACCCCTGGCACCTCCTCACCACCTCTGGCCTGGACAGGATTCTGCTACAGCTGCTGCCACCTCACACTTCTGGCCCTTGAAGAAATGGTAAGACAGACACAAGGTGTGTGGGGCAGGATCTGTTGCTTGTACAGGAAGGGTAGGGGTAGCAAAGGTGTTTGGTTGTGGTGCTTGCTGTTGGGGCAACAGTTGGAAACTAATTTGGGGTTTAGTCTTGGTTAGTACTTGCCCTTGCTGGCACTACATGATGTAGTTCAAGCGTGTGGCAGCCAATAAAGAGCAGTTATTTCACCCCAGAAAGCATTCACTGCTTGGAGCTCTGTTAGCTGTGTTTATCTCGTGGAGGAATGCTGTGGCTGTTCCCCTTCAGGGCTCACCTCCTGCCTGTGACTGGCACAAGACCTTTCTCTTGGGAAAAAGCCTTTATCTTGCAGCCCCTGAGCCCAACTCTGTGTGTGCAGAGGCTGTGGGGGTGCAGGGTTTTTACCTGCTTTGGTGAGCTTGTGTGCCCTGCTGCTCATGTGGGCTGCACTGGTGGAGGGTCCTGGTCAGCTGCCTGTGTTCTTGGCTGGCACAAGGCTGAGCCTGGCCCTTTGGCATTTAGCCCCAGGAGAAGCTGATACTCCTGGGAGGGTCCTGTAGAGCCAGCAGCTGCCAGTGTGTAAAGAAGGAAATTCTTGACCCCCGCATGTAGCGGGGCTCAGCCTGGTGCAGTGACCACTTCTTCCTTCGTGTTTGCTCCTGAAAGCAGCAGCTGCCTGGTGCAGCCTCCTGGAGAGCTGCTGCCAACCAGCCTTGGACAGCCCCAGTCTGCAGCCCTGCAGGAGGTGAGCAAGTAAGTGCTCTGCCTTCACCTTGTGCAGGGACTCTTTCTTAGGAACAGTGAAGGGTTCTATGGCAGTGGTCCTGAGCTGCTGTACAGTTCCAGCCCCTTTTCAGAACATGTGCTGGCACCCAGCAGCACTTCCTGCTCTGAAAGAATCTGACACAGAGCGAATTAAAAGTTTACTTTAATTTTGAACCATTGTATAACTGCATTTTTCTCATGAAGCATCTGTATCACAGCAGGCTACAATAACTTTGGGATAAAAGGCAACTGGTAAACTGTCCAATACAAGGTTCCAAAGAAACAGTTCTTACTGGCCCCTACCCAGACATATCCCAGATAAAGTTTTTGATCAAAAACATGAAATAGATCCACCTGCTTATTTTAAGCATATTAAAAAGGAAACTAATTGGACCATTTCTATTTGTCTAGTTTTTGTTTTTTATACAAAAAGGCTACACAATGTTACACTTTATTCTGAGTACAGTTAGAGCGGTTATGAATTAGTGTTCTACACCTTTACTCAATCCTTAAAAATTAGAAACTGCTGGAGCATATTCACTATAACTTAATACTACCAGAGACTTAAAAAAAAAAAGAAAAAGAAACAAACAAAAAACCAAACAAAAAACCAAAAATCCAAACTAACAACAATTACTGCGAGAAGAAAGGCTACTTCCAAAGCAAGCAAGGTCAGTACCATTACAGAGATTTAAAAAAAATAATAACTTTTTAACAAGCAAGGCTAGGGTTTGATAAATTCCATCTTGCAGTTCATTCTTGTGCACTCTTCCTTCCTTGAGTCACTTCCAAAATCCATTTGTATTATTACTCCTCGACCAAAAAGGACCAGAACAAAAAGTTTACTTCAATTGTTCCCATAGGAAACTCAGCTTGGTTAGTGTGTCAGGCACTTTCTGAGATACCAGCCCACCCCTCGAGCCCTCTCAGCAACTCTACAGGCCAATCAACGCAAGGTCAGTCAGATGATACAGCTGTGGAGAGAAAACAGACAGGCATCAGCACTGCCCGCACCGGGGCCACTTCAGCTCTCCCTTCCAGCACGTTCTAAGCCTGCATGAAGCTGGAGCACAAGACAGTGCAGTTAATCACTTCCACACCTCACGGCAGAAGGCAGTTGGGAGTGTACTGCTGTGTTCCCAGAGCGTGCAGGCACTGCTCTGGCACACCGGGACCCAACGGAGCCAAGCCCGCCCTGCCAACCAAGTCCTCAGGCCATCATCTGCTTTGCTCTCTGTTGTGCTTTGAAATTCAAGGTTGGAGCTTCTTACCTAAAGGATGATTTACAGGTCAGTATCGAACCAGGCCAACTGATTACTGTCACCTGGAGGCAGCCCATCCATAAGGTCCTGGGCATGGCCAAGATCTGGCAGCCCATCAACTGGGTAGTCAGCACCAGGGTGGTGGCCACCCATTTCATGTTCCATCATAGGGTCCATACCCAAGGCATCCTGACCGTAGCCGCCCGAGTGGAAAGAACGGTAGCTAGGATCTAAGAAAGTTAAAGGTGGCAGAGGGAAAAAAAGCATAATGTTAACAGATGTTAGAGGCACCAGAAGCTGCAAGTATCAGTGTGTGAGAAGATCTCTGTAGCCATCTAATTCTTTTCTAAAGTCCAGCCAAGTCCAACACAATCTGTTGCCTGCCCTTGGTGGCTGTTCCCTTGTCAGAAACAGCCTTCCAGTAGGGTTCTGCAGATGAAGCACACTGCAGGCAGAAGCACAAGCAGAGTCCAGCCAAGCCATTAGTCTGCATCATCAACACCACTAAAACTCAACACCACTGCAGCAGAACCAGGCTCTAAGACTGGAGACTTGCTTCCGAGAGCCTGGTCAAAAATAGCTGAGAGCCCTCAGAGATGGGCTGGCATTCAAATCTGCAGGCATCTGCAGACTATGACACTCAGCAGCAGCCTTTTTGTTTTAAAGAGAAACTGCACTATTAGGATTGTCAATTCCATTTGTACCAAACATGGAAGATGTCTGGAAGTTCAGTGGGGGAGTCTCCCACAGGGCTCAGCCAGCAGACAGCACTTTGCACACTGTGCAGCATCACTGCCTGCACCCAAAGAGGTTATTTGAGCTGGCAGCTGCCCCTCTGCCTGTCGGTCTGCAACACCTCACTGAGGAGCAACTCACTTTTGGCTCAGTTGCAGTTCTCCTTTAAAATCTCTGCCTTGGCTGAACCCAGGGGAAGCCTGGCCAAGGGGAACAGAGCAGACATACCATCCGGGCGGTATCCGAGGGGCTCTCCCTGGGCACCAATGTCCAGTCCGAGGTCTGCCGTCTAGTAAACACAGAGGTACAGAGCAGGTTTTACAGCAGAGCTTTGGGCCAGCACTACTCAGCTTGAGCTTAAAACCTTTTCAAGCCTGCCCCAGATCCCTTTTTTGTCCCTCTTCTGCACCAAGTGCTGCAGCACAGCACTTCCCTGAAAAGGAAATGCCTTTTTCTAGGTATCTGCATCCAACAGCCAGGCTCAGCCGTAGGGAGCTCCAGCTCATGGCAGGAAAGGTCCTGTTTGGGAGTGGAAATGATAGAGCAAGGCCTAGGAGCATTCCTCCTCAGGGAGGCCTGCCCAGCTACAAGTTCAGAGATTCCCACGCCAGCAACAGCTTTCTAGAGTTCTGAAAGGCTCTCTTCTAGCTTGCCCAATTCCAAAAGCAGTTGCCTGGAACGATGCAACTGTCCTGCAGGCAATCTCAGCAGTTCAGCGTTTCAGTTCATCTGAGTGTGCCGAAACAGAAGAGCACTGAAACAGCACTGATCAAGGGCTACTGCCCTTTACTCAGTACCTATTCACAAGGCAAGAGCAGAAGCCCAGCTCGTCTGAAGAATCCAGGCTTAAGACAGACTTAACATGAGCTTCCCCTTACCCCACACAGATTCTGTCCTGCATGGTTGGAGAGAGAGGGGCCTTGCAGGATGTTTTGTGTTTATGCTTCCCTCATCACTTGCACCGAGCGTTTGCACTCGGAGTTCACTGGGTTCTGACATGCAGAAGAGACTTGCACAAAGCTCTTCTCCACAGCTCTGCTAACAGTGAGATATAAGCAGCAGCAGCAGAGAATGGGCTGCTCCTATCTGCAAGAGAAGCAGCAGCTCCAAGGCTGCTTGCCACAGGTTCACTGAACCTCAGCAGCTAGAGGGAGGAGAGGAGATACAGCTAGGCCTGTTTTCCTGATGGCATCTACATTTCACTGCTGGAAAAAAGGTCTCCAAGGAAGCACTAATCCAGAAGAGCACAGCTTACCTCATTCCAAGCCATGGGCTCCGTGCGGAACAGGGAGCTTGTCAGCTCAACCGAGAGCCGCTTCTTATAGTCCTGGGGCTTGTCCTCTGACATTCTGAAGAGCACTGCAGCTGCATAGGTTGCTGTCAAGAGGAGGAGGCAGCTTAGCAGAGGTTGGGTCTTGGCAACTTTTGTAACAAGTACAACCCCTGTCTTTAAAGCTCACTTACCAACGCCCTCGTTCCTAGAGTGAAGCAGTTCTGTTAGAGGGGCAGTTGCACCTTCAGCTTCAATTGCTTCAGCTGCTTCCTTGTCTTGAGCCAATTCACAAAGCACCCCCGCAGCTACTCTCTGGATGTTCTCAATGGGAGAGTACAACAACTGCAAGCAGAACACAAGGGTTCCGTTAGCCCTTCAGCACAGCTCTACCAAGGAAGCACAGGAGCCCTTTTCCCAGTGCAGACTGGAGTGCTGCCTGGAGCTGCTGCTTACCTGCACGAAGAGAGGAATGGTGTTGAGGCCTCTGATGACGATCCGATTGTGAACATCGCGTGCCAGGATGTGCAGGGCTCCAGTGCAGCCCTCAACTATCTCCTCCATGCGCACACCCTCCTGGGAAGGGAAAGAGGGGGTTTTGTCAAGTCCTTTCAAGTGACTGTCTGAAAGCTGATCAGCCTAGCAACAAATCAAACTCCCTCTCTGCATGTCTCCTTCCTCCAGCAGGACTCATGCCCACTCTGCTGCTGGCCTTCAAAATGAAGATGCCTGATAGGACCCAGCTGGGTTCACTCAAGTGAATTCAGTAAGTGAAGCATCTCAGGAGAGGTCCTCCCTCTGTTTCCACCGTTTCAGTGAACTTTGTCTGCCAGCACCAGCTCATCTTCCCCCAAGCTGGACTGGCTTGGAAGTTTACAGCAGAGAGGCCCCTCCTGCCTCTGCAAGTATGAGCTTCACTCCTGGATTAGTGTGCTTTGCTTTCATTTGTCCGTGCTAAGGCACCTTCCCCTTTGTTCACATGTTTGACAGGAAAACACACACAAAACTGAAAACGGAAAAGCCCAAGACTGACCCTACCACACCCACCTGGGACTAAAGAGGGAACAGAGGGCCAGAGCCTGTACAGCTCCTCAGTACTTCAGTAGCTTTAAGCACCCTTGAGAATACAGAACAAGCTGTGACAGCCTTCTTAAACCTGAGCTTCTGAGAAGGGCGAAGCAGTGCTGGCTTGCCTCAGAGTAAGCAGTTGTGACCTACAGCGTTCAGAAGCTCAGGAGGTTCTGAAGTAAAACAAGAACCAAGGTGTCTGCATGCTTAGCTAAGAGCAGCTGTGGGTCTGACAGGACAGTTAGCAGGAGAGCTGGCCTAGAACGAGTGCAGCACCTGGCTGTGGCACAGCTGGGCTCCAGCAGCAAGGCCACTTACCACGAACTGCTGCTGCGTGCCGCCCATGGAGGTGCGCCGCTGAGTGTCCTGGTGCGCTCTGACCAGCAGCTGCACTAGCCTGGGAATGGCTCCTTGCTCCCGCAGTGGAGCATGGTTGGCAGGGCACAGCGCCAGGTTGCGGATCAGCCCCACTGTGGCCTGCGGGTGGGAAAGGGGTGGGGAGGAAAAGGTCAAGGTGGCAGTGCTGGCTGCTAGCAGTGCCTTCTTGCCACCAGCTGATCCCAAGCACCCCCAGCCAAGAGATGGCACCAAGCCGCTCAGCTGCAGCAGCTTTCCCCAGCTGACCACTTACAGCCCCCACCCCCCAGGTACAGAGCGGCATTAAAAATGCCCATTTCTTGGAGCTGAAAGCTGTTTGCCATTCCTTACCTTGATCAAAGGCCAGTGTGAGGGCGGGTGCAGCAGCTTCACCACCACCGGGAGCCCATAGTGCAGGCGCACTGCGTTCTGAGCCATCTCTGCCTCCTGGTGCCTGCTGGTGAGGTGCCGCAGCGCACAGATGGCAGGCTCGGTGATGTCCTCCCTGTCTCCAGCCCGAAGCACTGTGCGCACAAGAGCCTCGATGCCACCCACCTGACACACCATCATCTTGTTCTTGTAGTTGTTGCAAGTAAGGTTAGAAAGGATGCCAGCAGCACAAGTCACAACGTTAATATCATCTGACCCTAGAAGCTGAACCAGAGTTCCTAGGAGGCCTTCCATGCCCTCCTGCAAGACAGAGGGAAGAAAAAGTCAGACTCTTCCACAGTGCTGACAAACAGTTGATCCTGCTTACTTAGAAGAGACTCTTACCTGCTTTGTGGCAGCATCTGACAGATTCCTCAGAGTCCAGAGACAGTTCTGCACAAGACGCTGGCTAGGATCTGTGAGGTGGAGTCCCAAAGCTTGCATCCCCCCTAGAGGGTGGCAAAGATTTGACACCATTACTCAGGTGTTCATCCTGTGAACAGTCAGGTCCTTCTCTTCCTTCAAGTCTGAGTGCATCTCTCACAAGCCTCTGGATGTTTCCTGGTATTAGTATCATAGTATGGCTTAGGCCCTAGCCCTCCACAACACACAAGCACAATGCAAGAGCCACTTTGTGACACTGGGCCTTTCAAATGTATGCATGTTCCAAGGGCTTCATTCTGGCAGTGCTCAGCCACTAAGCCACCCAGCTAACACCACAGTAAACTTACTGGAAACCCCCTGCTTTTTCACTTCTCTGTACTAAAGGCCTCCAAAACTAGTCATGGACTGAAGGACCAGCCATCAAAGTTCAATCTTTCATGCTGGCAGTTTCTGCTTGTGTGGCACATACCGATCCTCAAGTACTGTCTAGCTTTTGAAGTTCCAGTGGGTTCAAGGTACTTACCAGCCTCAACAATAGCAGGTTTGTTGCTGGAGCAGACTGACAACACCTTCAGCACCCTACTTGTGGTCCACAATAGCTTCTCGTAAGTATAGGTCCTCATTATGTTTACTAGAGCCTGGGGTCCACCACTTGCCAGAATAATCAGCTGGAAGACAGCAAAAATAACTTTATCTGCTATTTCCTCTTCACATCAGAAGTAATTGCTGCTGGCTTACACCCACCACAAGTTACAGATCTCCAAAACACTGTTCACATCTACCGCTGTGGGTAAGTTCTGCAGTCTCACTGGACAAGAGACTGCAATTCTTGTGTCATTCACCTCTTGCGAGGTCAGTGCTGGCTGGGCAAAGCCCAGTGTGGGTGAAGATTCATGGTAAGGACACCAGCAGACAGGCACTGCTAGGCCCCAGGCAACAAGCTTGCTCATGTGAAGTGCTTCAGAGCAGAGGCACTCACCTTGCTTTCTTGATTGCCATATGCTAGAATCTGCAGGCAGTCTGTTGTGATGGCCAAGAACTTGACATTTGTCTTGTTGAGCAAGGCGACCATCTTCTGCAGCCCCCCAGCCAGCCGCACAGCCATCTTGGCCCCTTCCTGATGCAGCAGGAGGTTGTGAAGTGTGGTAATGGCATAAAACAGCACCGAGTCCACTGGGGACCTAGGGAAGCAAGCAATACCGTTGAGTAGCTGCACCTACCGGCACCGACTCAGCCCCCCAGCAAGTGCTATCTCAGCAGCACACCCACCCAAGCATTTTGACCAGAGCAGGGATGCCTCCTGATTTGAAGATGGCCAGCAGCCCTTCCCGGTGGTGGGAGAGGTTGTGTAGCGTCCCTGCCGTGCAGCGGGCTGTCTCCACGTCGTTGGTGTTCTGCATGGTGCGCACGATGGCAGACACCATCTGAGGAGACCTCATGATGGCGTGGCGAGACGCCTCCTTCTTGGACAGCTGATGCACCATAACCGCGGCCTTGTTCACCACCACCTGCAGAGACAGGGAGCAAGCTGTCAGAGTGCAGCTCAGCGAAGAGACCCCGCACACAAGCTACCCCAGGCAAAGAAAGTGCCTGCCTGGTCCTCGTCGTTCAGCAGCTTGGTCAGCTCCGGGATGGCACGGGTTGCCAGCTCAGCGTCATCTTGGTAGTTTATCAAGTTGACAACGGCGTGCTTCAGCATCTGGGAGGGCTCGGCCAGGCGCTGCACATTAGTTGGGTGGGCAGCGTCGAACTGCGTGGATGGGATCTGCATTCCCTCGTCCAGTGTTTCAGGGAACATAGCTGCACGCACCCTCTGAGCTCTGGTCATTGCATACTGGCCGTCGATATCTGAAAACCAAGGTCAGTCACCACCTCACCCCAGAGGTAAACAGCTCACCACCTGGACTGGCAGTAACTCAGCACTGGGGTTTCTGTACTGTGAAACAAGAGAAGGCCTTACCAGCAACTTGCTCCTGGGTGAAGGACTGGGAGAATCCCTGCTCCCACTCGTACAGCACTTGCGTTGTGTCCACATCTTCCTCTTCAGGATTTCCCTTGCCACTCAAGGAGGGAGCAGTTGTTGTGGCTCCGGAATGGATGCCAGAGTCCAGATAGGACTGCTGCTGCCAGTGACTGACTGCTGCTTTTCTGTCTGGCTCCATTGCCATATCCAGCTCCATCAAGTCAGCTGTAAGAAACCATGGCTGGGCATGAAAGTTCAGTTACAACAGCACGCATCACTCTTTCAAGTGACACAGACTTTACATGAAAACAAACTTACAAACAGCTACCTCAACCCAGAGGCAGCACTGCAAGCAAGGGAGCAGTTTTAAAGTGGGGCTTTAAGTCAAAGCACTGCAGACATCTAACACCTAAAAGGCAGAGCCAGCACTGCTGTTGTGACTGCCTTAAGCCTACTGCCTCAAAGTTTCCCTTTCCACATACTACTTGGCTATACTTAAGAGACCCAAAATGCTTGGGATGACAAATCTGTTTGTCAGTTTGAGTTCCAGTGTAAGATACTCATAAACACCATAGTAGAGCAGATATTATTCAGTCCAAGTGACTTAAAGAAGGGGAGTAAGGAGCCAGTCTAACTGCTCTAGATTCCTGTAATAGAAATTAATGCATTCTATACCTTGGGTTGCCATGTTCCTTGTGCTCCCAGAACTCTTTCCTGTTGCCTTTCAAAGACCCTACAAAAGAGCAAGGTTAAGACTAATTAAACACTAATGAGAGCTGGTAAGATTTCATATTAGAACACTGAATTGCAAACTAAGGCTTTGCACATCTTGCCAGTCCACTGCTATAGTGAGCAACTGCAAACGCTAATTAGCAATCCCCCATGGGCACAGAAGAATGAGATGTGTTACCCAGACTTTCCCCAGCAGACTATGTAAGATATTCTCTTAACTGCAAGAGCAAAACCACAGCCCCAAAGACTGACCATTACAGAGACATTTTTTACTTCTCTGTCCTTGCAGAAAAGACACTCCAGATGTTAAACTCCACAGCTTGGACACATTGCAAAGACAAGGGCTACATGTCAGACTTCACATCCCTCAAGAGACAACTACTCTTAAGATACTAGCAAAGGCTACCACAGGTTTTTACAGGGAAAGCTGAAATGACTGTTAAACTGCTGTTGTTTCAGCGGTACAAAGACTACCTACATAGTTACAATTTAACCTACTCCTTTCCACAGAAGTTTCTTCCTCCACAGTTTTCCTTGCAGTATTCGTGAGAGCTGAAGCAGCCTTGTGAACTGCTCTCTTTGAGTGCACTCGCTCTGTGCCGATATACCTGGGGGCAGGAAGGCTGCAACGTGATGCAGATGCCCTATCGACATTTTCAGAGTGCACCTCCATCTGGTATCACCAAGCAGCACAGAAGCATTTGCACCGTAGATCTGTAGCTGCCTTTGGTAATCCAGAAAGAGAAATTCAAGGCTACAGCTTCACAAGAAGTCACTCCAAGCTGTCACGGTTATTTTGCTCACTCCCCTTCCCCCCACAGTCCAGCCCTGTTTTCAGCACAGACACAGAGCCTGTGACAGCCTGTCCTGGGAGCTGGCCAAGCAGAAACATTTGCAGTGGGCAAAACCATCCCTGCCAGCAACCAGCTTTCAGAGTGCTGTTAGGTGTTAGAGCTATGCTGATCAAAACATTCCTAGACAATGAAGTCAAGGCGAGCTGCTAATCTCTTTAAAGGCCAGGTTTGCAGCACTGCACCAGGAGAACAAGGCCCATTTGATGCTGTATTGTGTCAAGACAGATTTCCCATTTCACGTTTCCTTCAGTGGGACCTTTTAGAAAACCATAATTAAACAGAAGACAGTTTTAGGAGCCTCACTGAACAGATCAGGCAACTCTGAGGCAGGCTGCTATTTCACTGTCCCCAAGCCAGCTGCAGGACAGTCCAGCAGCAGGACAGTCCAGCAGCTCCTGAGCAGTCTCCTTACTTTGCTGTACAAATGCCAGTGCTGTTTGTCCTGACTGCATTCCCACAACTTTTGGCAGCAACCCTTCTCTGGCTCTTTTAAAATGGACAGTAGATCTCCATCTGCAGCAGATTAGCAGCACTGAGCACAACATACAGTAAGTGTCCTGCTATGCTGCTGGAAATGCTTCAGTCCCTAAAGCAGCCCTACCCCACAGCCTGGAGAAGACTAGCCAGCTCCTCAGTCTGCACAGAGGATGCACGGTCACACCACTTTTTTCCAGTCTCTTGAACTCTGGATTCTTCCAACACACTCCTAAGAGTTTAGGGGTAGCAGCAGTAAGGGGTAGAGAAAACTAGGTCATGCTGTCAGTTGACCATAAATACAGAAATTCTCCAAGTGGCTCCATCCACCTGGAGGAAGTGCCTCTACAAAAGCCCCACAGCTCCCTGCAGGTCACTTTGTCAGCCCCACTAACGCCTTCCAACCAGGAGCAACTGGAATAGCACTAGAAGGGAAACCTGCTCCCTGAAGTCTTAAGTCAGGCAGACCTCTCCAATCACTGGGCAGTCCCTAGCTGCTGTACACAATGTGCAATATGCTTAGTACAAAAGAAGATCTCTTTTCACTGGAATTCTTCCTGTCTCAGAGGGCTACTCTAAGTGGTCACCAAACCAGTGCTGAAGCTAACATACTGCTAGATGAACTAAGAGATGGACAGAGCTGAGAGCACTGACCATGCTTCGAGATACTTACTGCTACCTCAGATTCGATACCACGCAAGGTTTGGGAACAAGGGTTGTAATCTTTTCCTGCTGTTGAATTGTGCACATATGAAGGCAGCTGGCTTGTAGCAACTGCACTCTGAAACAGGTGTTTCAGTTTCAGCAACCTGAAGAGATCAGAAGAGCAGCTGTACCATTAGGTACAACCCCAGACTAGCCACTGAACTGCAGCACAACTCCAAACCAGTGCTGAGGAGCATCTGCAAAACAGCAGCTGAGAAGTGCTGGTTGTGTTCAGCACTGCACTGTCAGTCACATAGTGGCTGAAATGCTGACTTAGGTCACCCTCACAGCTGCACCTCACAGTTTCCAACATCCTAACCTGCATTTCTTACCCCTGTAACCCTCCAGCCACCCCAAATAGCTTTTTTATTTGATGTGAAATTTGTTTTAATCCTGAGAGCTCAAAATACCTGCAGCCAAAAGGTAGCCAGGGAAAAGGAGAACCTTCCATTTGGTTGTAAGGTTTCTGTAACTGATGCTCTCCCATTCTCCTTCCCTTACTCTTGTTTTGCAAAGGGGGAAACTGAATCCAGACAAGCTGTTGACTTTGTCCTACAGCCTGTTATGGCCAAGGTTAACCACTACACTTGCAAAGGCAGCAAGAACCCCAGACTAGCTACAAATGTTTGTGGTATTCGTTTTTCTGACAGAAAGGGGTTAAATGCATGCGGGATGGGGGTGAGCTGGTGGGAGAGTGCAAACAGCAAAACCCATCCTGCTAGGTAATCAAGCTTGTAGTCCTCAACCATGAAGCATCTAGCAGGCTTCTTTAAATCAAGCTACTCTTGACATTTGCTGGAGGACACATGACTAGTGACATTACACTGTCAAGGTCAGCAATACAGATCCTCATCAAGGAGACACAAAGGACTCACTCACACTTTACAAACCTTAGCATGACAGCAAGCTCCTATAAGTCTCAGTTAAAGACTACCTGGTACTCAAGCCCAGATTTTGGTAAAGATCCTGTTATGCAGAAGTTGATATGCCAGGGGTTAAGGGACTGGTAGCTTCATAAAAACCTCCCCCTCCCCATGTCACTCCCCACTGGTGTACCATCAGCAGTGCTGGGTCTAACCAGAGGCTGAGGTTTTTCGAACCAATTCCTGCACTACAGTGCATTGTGTGCCACCAGTCCCAGCCTTGCACTTCAGTTCTAAAAAGCCCTGAGAAACACTTCTGCAGGTCTGCCAAGCCTAGGAGTGACATCGTTTCAAGTACATTTCCAAGAATTCAAATTTCTTGGCTTTCAAAGGAATGGAAGGAGACTGTTTTGATGAATAAAATCTAGCTATTGAATTCTGATTTTGCAGTAGGCTTGGGCACATGCCAAGGAAGCCAACAAGTCCACAGCATTTCTCTTCTTACAGAGGGCAAGAACTATGAGTATAGCCTATGGGTGGAGGAGGGGAACATGACACACACAAATAGGAGCATCATATCTACCTGCCTGGGATAGCAAGACTACAGCACATCTGCACCTCTGCTGCAGTTTATCAAACCTAAACACGCTGTCAGCTAAAGCAGTTTTTAAGCCTACAGAACAGGTGAGATTTGCAGCTTGTATTAAAGATGTGTTCATCTTCTTTCAAGGTTGCTACCTTAATCTTAACAGAATCCAGATTACATCTGACTGATCAGGAGTCCCCCTCCTCTTTGTAAAGCAAGTCCACGTAAGTTTGCAAGCCTTCCAGAAATCTTTTGCTCAAAAGCAGCATCTTACTAAGCCCTGTGGTAGAGATCAGGACTGACAAATGCAATCACCATGACCTATTTAAAGGCAACACATCTACTGACCCTGTTTTCACACCAGGTCTCATCTAGGACAGGCTAAGAAACTGCATCTTTAAGTTACCACCAGTGCTGGACAGTAACACATTTTCATAAACAAAACAAGCACATCCTGGTCCTCATGAGAGAGCAGTGAAAAACAGCCCACCCAAACACCAGTGAAGCAGGTGTACTGAAGAGTTTTTTTCTCCACTGCAAAGATTACCAAGGTGTTACCTGATGCATTCTTTGGCTCTAATGTTATGTGGTCTTGTTCCAGACAATGAATTTGCCTGTGTGTCTGCTTTAAAGACTCATTAGGCAAAATACACAGGCAACACCAGTTCTGCAACTAATAATACCAGGTAACTACAGCACTCACTCCTATGACCCAAGAAATAAGAACTTGATGTAGCAGAAGCTTCTGAATCCCCACATTGTCCTGAAGTGAAGGACACAAAAAATATATTGAATGAAAGGATTTTTGAATGATAATTAAATAACTAACTAACTAAACACTGGAAGTTGTTGTTCTGTTTCCTACAGAAGGAAGCAGGGGGAGGGGGAATCATCTGAGTGAGACAATACTGATAGTGGAAACATGAAAGCAGCTTTCATGGTACAGAAGCTTTTTCAGGCATGAGTGGCTGACCTGTCTCCTTCAGCAATTTCCCCTCTGAGCTACACCACAGCTCTGGGCATTCTTGCAGCAGCAAACCCCAATGCTTTTGTAGTCTTATGAAAACATGATCCCACTGAGAGCGACAGTCACTTCAACAGTCATTAGGACCAGCACTAAACTCATTAACAGGAAGACTAAAAAGTTTCTTCTTTCAAAGAGGGAAGCCTCTAATCAGTTTATACTTGCCTAACATTTTTTAAAGTCTAGCTGAAGAAAATGTGGCAGCTACAGTTTGGGAGGGATTGAAGGAGGAAGAAGCTAGAGGTGATCTATGGGATTGCATGTCCACAGATGGAAACAAGGATGGTACTAGTGGGAAGTGATGGTGCAGGGGATTTGCATTCAGTTTCTAACTCATAAAAGTCTAGCTGTGGATTAAGAAGTGAAATAACCTAGCAAGTTAAAAGGATTGTCATTCACCCTGTAGATCACTTTCATTTTGTACCTTTAAAGGTTAAACAAGTTCCAGTTTTTTACTTTTTTTTTTAAAAAAAAAAAAAAAAACACCAACAATCTGTTGTAAATATAATTCCTTATGCAAATCTGGATAAAGTCCTCTTCTCCCATATCCTCCCAGATATTCCAAAGAACACAACTTAGAGGACTTCTGCCTGGCTATTATTGAACTCCTGAGCAAAGTATGTTTTATAGGCAACTCTGGAGGCCCTCCATGTACCAGATGCTTCTGAGAGATAAGTCCTGAAAGTAGAGGTTCGGTGCTTGGCGTTTTAAGACTATAAGGTCTTTGAGGAGACCTCAGAGTAGCCTTCCAGTATCTGAAGGGGCCTACAGGAAGGCTGGGGAGGGACTATTGACAAGGGCCTGCAATGCCAGGACAAGGGCAATGGGTTTGAAGTGGCAGAGGGGAGATTGAAACTGGATGTTAGGAGGAAGTTGTTTGCAGTGAGGGTGGTGAGACACTGGCACAGGTTGCCCAGGGAGGTTGTGGAGCACAGAAGCACAGAATGTAATCTTTGATCACGTTGGGTGATTTTGTGCTCCACAACCTCCCTGGAGGTGTTCAAGGCCAGGTTGGATGAGGCCTTGAGTGACCTGTACCAGTGGGAGGTGTCCCTACCTATGGCAGGGGGTTGGAACTGGATGAGCTTTGAGGTCCCTTCCAACCTTACCATTCTATGATTCTATTTTAAGCTTACTACAGGAACTACAATTGGTGTTTAAAATAAAGAAGATACTGTACTGAACAGCACTCCCATATTCTATGTAGCAGCATTTGCAATCCCCAGTCACCTTGTCCATCAACAGGAATAGCTGTGTGCAGTGAGTGGAGATTATTTTGAAGCTGAAGTTACACAAGCATTAGAGACCCTTGATTATTGTGAAATTAGTCACCAGTAGTGATTTATGGATTAGTGATTTCAATTCTTCAAATCCCTTCTCACACCAGCAGTTCAAGGACCTGGATGGACAAAAACTACTCTGACACTCATTGAAAACTGGCTCTCAAGTAAGAGTTAGGAGGGCTGTATATTATCACCTTAAAGCAATGGCTCACTTGGATGGTTCTGGAGACTGTAAAGTGAGTCTACCTCTTTACCTATACCAGGAATCTGCTTCCAACAGATTGCCTTTTAATACTGGGTAAAGATACCCTGTTGTAGATCATCTGAAGATATCCTAGGTAAGTGAAAGTAGCTTACACAGTACATAACATCAAAAGGACACAAGCCAAACCATGGAGCCAACTCTAAAACACAGGATGAGTTTTCAGAGCTATAAAATATTCCTGTCTTGTGTGTTAAGATGACAGAAATCCTCGCCCATGGCCTTTACTACCACCTCAGAAGAAATGCCACAGCAAAAGATGGAGGAGCATTACTGTATGTAACTGTTATGCCATGATGTAGCAGCATCAACTACTTCAGTAGTTCTGCTGGAAGAGAGAGGTACCAATAACCTTAACCTGCATTAAGCAGCACACACCCCCGCTGGAATCCAGCTTACTGATCTCAGGCTGCACAGAGCAAACTCATTCATAAACTAACACACAAATAAACTGCTCTGGGCAGCTCCCTCAAGTGACATGTACCTAGCATCATTCCATCCAGACACTAAGCAAGAATCCTCACTCCAGTGATAAAGTCAATACCCTGTGTAACCCAACCAGCTCAAATTTATCCAAGCTAGAATACTTTAGGCAGTGCATTCTACTGCTGCCTGCAGAGAGGCAGAAGATCCCTTGCAAACAGCAATATGTTCTAATTTAGATTTAGGCAATCAGATCACAGTCAGTTTGACTCTGAGCCCAGAATATACAACAGTTTTAAACTGCTCTTTAAAATATCTTAGTAACAAGAGATGAAAATCTAAGGTGTTTCTCCTATCGAACGTTACCAATTAAGAAATCTCAACAGTATCTCTGCTTTCCTGACCTCCACCGTTGTAACTTCCAAGCTTCAAATATCCTTAACACAGGCTGAAGAGGCAACAAACTGAGATAAGGCAGAGAATTGGAGGAGGGGTATTTAACAAAACACACATCTCCCAATGCTCACTGCCAGTTATCTCACCTTTCAGCCACTGTCTTTTGCTGCTTCATTTCCACTTCCATTTTTTCTTCCTTCAGGCACCCCAGACTGCTAGAACACCAATGGTTTTGGCCTTTCAGCCTCTGCCTTCTGCCTCAGGAATGATCTAAAAATCCCTTTTCATAAAGGCAGAAAGCCTCCCTACACTAGCTTTTGGAGATTTATGTAAGGTCATCTGATGCCAAATCACAAAATAAAGTGTCATGCCCATTTTCAGCCACCTCAGTAATCTAAGACCAATTAAGAGCAGAGAGCAGAGTTTCTATTCACATGCTCATTACCTAAAGCAAACAGCATGCAAATATTCCTCTTCTTGCTAGACTTGTAAGTTGATTACAACTGCTAAATGGAACTGAAGTGCAGGCATCTGGTAGCCTTGACTAGACTAGCTGTATTAAAAGAGGACATATTCCTCAAAAAACACCTAGTGAAGGAAGGACTCTGTTACAAGGCCAGGGAACTCGAGGCTTAGCTTTGAATTCAGGCAGCCTTAAGAGCACAAGGCAGAGAGGAGGGAAACAGCAGAGCTGTAAGGCTCCTTTCTACCACACTTCGTGCTGGAGCACCCGGGTGACCCTACAGGACACTTGCTCACCCCCCGACTCCAGAATGCCAACGACACAGGCACTTTTGTTTAACCACTGACCCAAATGGATCAGAAGGGGACTTTGGTCATTGTGAGCTTTCACTGCCAGATGTGATCTTCCAGCTGCAGGCATTGAGTGTCCCTGAAATGCATTTGGAGCAACTGACACAGCAGTTAGGCACTAACAGCTTGTCCGATTAGTCAGGTCTTCATAGGTACTAAAAGTTTAAGTGCCCTTTTAAAACCAACCCATTAAAAGTTTCAGTAAAGCAAACAGTTAACATTGGTCTGAGGGCCAACAAACCCTTGAGATAACTCATCTGTAAGAAGATGAGAACCTGGAGAATTCACAAACACATCAGGCAAGTTACTAAAAAAGTAATAAAGTTCACCTGGGCACTGATCAACATCATCCTTCTAAGAGATGACCTTTCAAACTTCAGAACCCAGCAGGAAGCCTCCCCAAAACATGGAGCTGGCAATATCATATAAAGTTTGCAATAGCTTTGGTGCACTCTATTTTACTTTAGGACAAACGTTTTAGAGAAGCTTGGAAATGCCATACTGATACCTAGAGATGTCAAAAGCTACTTAGGAGCAGTTAGCAACCTACTGACATAATTGCTTACAACTATCAGTGATGCTCCACAGAGCCTAAGGCTGCTGGGCCCATTAAGCAATGTCAAGACCACACACACCTTTTCACAGTCCTGTACTGGTTGCCACTGAAAAGCACAGAATCACGCCATCCCAGAATGTTAGGGGCTGGAAGGGTCCTCCAAAGATCTAGTCCAACTCCGCTGCCAGAGCAGGACCACTTGTACTGTTGTAGCTGAAACCTCATGCACAGGATCTATTACTGTTTGGATCCACAGCACAATTACAAACATTCAGGATTTGCAAGAGGTCTGTCAATTCTTTGTATTCAAAATCGGGGGCAAGCATAAGCAGCAGCCTCTAACAAGATCTGCAACCAAAAAGTGATCTGGCACTCTATAGAAATCTTTTTAAGAGCTATCTATAAGCAGCAGCTGTGCTTCAAGCTGACAGAGACACGAACGGGTCACGTTTGAAAGCAATGGTGAGTATACTGTAACACCAGCAACACATGGATCATTTGTCTAGTGGGCAAGACTGGCCCCCATGGATGCATCTCTGCCCAAGAGAGGAGCCCCTGATAATCTTTAGATAACATGAGCCACTGCTTCAAGTACAAACCTGCTGTGGCACATCCAGCTTAAGAGAAAAAGCAACAATTCTATACAATGCACAGATCAATCCTTTGGCACAGGCTGCACTGAAGGGCTGCTGTGACAGTTTCAACTTTATCAGCTTAATGCAAGTTCCTAAGATTATCAACCCTTAACCATTTTGACCAACTAAGCACCACTGACTCAGGCAAGTAACCTCCAAACTAAGTCTCTTCTGTTCAGAAATGGATTTGGTCACTAGGCAAGCATTTCCCATCAGGGTTTCATGCGACGTTCATTATGTTAGTGTATCTTAGGGCCAGGCAAACCAGCAGTTATTATCACCACTAAGAAAGTTCCCACATCTTTTTTGCAGGTATCTATACAATGCACAACCCTGTCTCAGCAATGAGGGAATGTTTCTAAGGTTCTGACTGCCAGCAGCACTCTAATGCTTGCGCTGATTTGCAGCTTTCAGTCCATCTGCCCCTACTTTAGCTAAGTAAGACATCTGTAGTTGAGATGACAGCAGCCAGGAACAAACCCTTTCAGTCTTACCTAGCCACATTAAAACAAGCTGCTGTCATAACCATTTAGAGATAACATTTGGAAACTTAAATACTATCCACCACATTACATTTAACACTAAAAGTTCAGCAACGAACCACCGCCAGCTCCAACGCATCCTGCCCGCTTAGTTTTCAGTGTCAAAAAGATACTACATGGCTCTGCAGCCCTTTCTCGTGGTCCTGCACATCACCACCAAGACTGACACCCACTGTTACAGAAGTAGCTTTCCCTCCCCTCTGCCTAGAACTTACAACTTTCTTTTCCACTCTAATACAGCAACACTTTAGCAAACCATCTTCCTTCCAAAACACAATCTAACCAGAATCGTTTCTTCTTCGGCTGCAGCCACGCAGCCGGCCCTGAACGTGGCTGTTAACCATTAATCTCCACGGTTAAAGAAACCCCAGCGGTTAGTCATAATTGCACTGACACTAATGAAATGCCCATAAATCGGAAAGAGGCTGCCTTTGCCTGTCAGAACTACTATATATTTACAACCAGACATACCAACACTCCAAAAAGTACTGTTTAAGCAACAAGCATGCTAATGAGGTCTGACACGGCAAGATGTTTCTTCAGCTCCCAGTTAACGACGCCAAACAGACAAGGCAAGAACCTTTATCGACACCTTTAAGATGTTAGGAGTTGTGGCCACTGGAGGGCACCTACATTGCTGCCAGGACAAGGCAGAGCTGCTTGCTGCAGCGGCTGCAGCTGGCAAACTCCTGTGACTGAGACAAGTCTTTTAGCAGAGTTCTGGCGTTTCTAAGCTGCCTTAATGCACACTGTGCGTTTGCCAGCTCCAGCGAGACCCATCTATCTCACACCACCTTTGCAAAAGCAGCACCCTAAAATACCAGATTAACTCTTTCAACAGACAATTCCTTAAACGAGGCTCCAGAGTTGGTTCAGTATTAAGTAACACAGCAAGTCCTTTCCTTCTGCTGACCAATCCAGTCAGCGTACCAATGTTGTTTCCTAAAGCAACTTGGAACATCAGCAAAAAGTTGTGTGATGAAAGCTGTAAAGCAACATCTGCCCCAGTACTCCCCAGGGCATGGAAAGCACAGGACACATCTGCTTTCACGTGGAGTCACAGCAAACAGACTCGAGGGCAGGCTGAGCTACAGGTACCCCTGCTCACCTTATCCATTTGCATTCTTTGCAGGCAGAAATGGCAGAACAAGGCTTCCAGAGGCTCTCCCCCTTGCACTTTAAGTTAATTGCCAGTGTAAAAAAGGTCTCTGGCTCCTCCTGAAGAAACAGGCCACAAAACACCACCACACTAAGACACTACCCTCGTGGGCTAGAGCCTGGTCAGACTGCAGTAAGCTTTACCTTGGAATCCAGTGCCAGAAATGGTTATTACAAGTTAACCACTGTCAGGCTACTTTACACATCTAACCGATTTGCAGTGGGCACAACATCCAAGCACCCCCAAAAGCAGTCTCCAGTACTGAACCAAAGCCAGTGACAGTGCCTGCCTGTCTGACCAGGACAATCGTTTTGGCTACAGACAGAACACTCACATGCAATGCCAAGGAGTCTGCAGAACGCTGCACGGTTCATGTGGTACCATTTCTTACTCCCTCAGCGAGCCAAGGGGCTCAGAGCTTGCAAATGGATGATGTGAGGACCCAAGAGCAAGCTTCAGCTGCCTTCTCAGATTCTCACAGGGCATCATGAGGCTCCAGTAAAGTATGATGCTCAAGATAAGTAAGGTCGGTCCTGATTTTCCTGCCAGAGTATGCTGGCTACCAGAGTCATAGAACAAGTTTTGCTGCAAGCAACGGCATAATCACCACAAGCCCTGTGTTACCAGCTTTAACTGTGAATTAACAGGAGTGATTTGCATTACTGCTGCATTTGCACACCAGTCTGCCTGCTAGACATTTTGCAGGAACACCCTCAGCCACCACTGTGCACACACGGACTGCATTTTATGAGAATGAAGCATACAACAGCCATGTTTCCTGTCCCATTCTTGCCACTTCCCTTTCTGCCTCTCAAAATACGGCAAAAATAGTTCAGAAGGCTACTAGTACTAACTTGTCTTTACACCTCAATTAAGTTTCTGAATGCTGTGTTCTTAAGATGCTAAATTGTAGACGACCAGCATTCATTTCAGCACATCTGAAGGGCAGCCAGGTTTCACAGCCACGGGATTTGATAAGCCAGCTACTGACACACCACAGTCACAGCAAAACGCTGCTGTGCACAGTAGGCTCTATAGAAAGCAAAAAGCCCAGCCCGCTGATGGCTTTGCTACGGACAAGAAAGCAAGAATCGCTGAGGCTGTAACACAACATTTGACGAACTGACTTTTCCAATCAAGCGTCACTTTGTACTAAATCCCTGCTTTTAGAAGCTATTGTGCTTTGCTTTGTCCTTTCTATCAACATGTTTTTACTTATCTGTCGCCTAGACTCTTTGAAATGATCAGCCACACAGAGCAACGCGAGAATTCCCACGCATATCAGTTCATACCCAAACACAAAATACCTGAACTAACAGCCAAGCAGATACGGCAGAACAACCCCAGAAGGGCAGGACACTCCACAGGATTTCATACCGAAGGGCTGAATTTAGCGAGCTTTGTCTGACCGACTAAGCAGCCTGATTTCCAGCAGCACCAGCCATTAGGCAATCCACACAGCAGCCACATACCTGCAGCCGTCAGCACTTAATAAAAGTGCAAGATTAGCATCAGGTTCCTGAAATTCACAGTGCAGCTTCACCCGGCAAACACCAGTAAGTTTAGTCCTTCGGGCTACTTTAAAGCCTTGCAGTTGTACCTTTTTGTCCCTCGAAAGGAAAATCTGAGTTGGCAAGTTGTTCTCCGGTGCGTTTTAGTATCAGGAACACCCCAATCCTCTTTCAGGTAGCTGTCTGTCTTTGCTATAGTCTCGGCACATAAAGATCCTATTTTACTAAAACCCCTCCTTGATTTCCGTCCACCGACCTCAGCATACCAGCCCAGCCTCTTTCCATTCACCACTTGCATACTTTGGGGGATGGGAACACCACAGATGCCTGGAATATACAGAGTGTCAGAACAATGGCTGCTCCATGAAAAAGAGATCAAGAAGTAGCTGATTACAAAGATCAACATTGCTATTTTTAAAGTCACAAGTTGCCTGTAGTGCCTTCACAGCCTCCCCTTTCTTCCCAGAAGGGATAATATTCAGGAGAGGTTTTTAGGAAGAGATTCAAAGAGAAGCTGCCCGACGTCCTACATCAAGTTTTAGCTAGGGATGAATCTAAGGTCCTGCTGGATATAAGCAACCTTGATGCTCCAGGAGCTGCTACCGTGCACCACAGAGAACAGCTAAGCTTTGGGGTAAAAAATTAAAGAAAATACAACACAGCTGCAACTCCCCTGTTCCTCGGGAAACCAGGAACAAGAGTCCTATATCCTGCCGAGAGCAACACCAAGTTGCTTCACACACCTCAGTAGTCTGGGGGGGCTGGAGCCGCCGCCGAGCCCCCAGGCCGCCAGGGAAGGCAGCAGGCGAGCCCCCGCACTACCCCGAGCCACTCGCTCTAGGACTCTCGTAACGTGGGCGTTCAAAACTTAATCTGATTGCTCCCAGCTCCGGGAAGCTTCATTTCGGCGACACCCAGCAGCAGCAGCACCTCCCCAGCAAATATGCATGCTACTAAATCCGAAAACCCACAAGGCAACAGATTAGTTATCTCCCGCTGACTGCGGCGACCGCGATTAGTTCATTATATTCGGCACAAACAAACCCGTCCCCTGCTCTCCTCCCCCTCCCGCCAACAACGGTGGTCTGCAGCCCACCGGCGAGCCAGAACCTCCCCCCGCCCTGAGAGGAACGCCGCAAAAAGGCAGGGAAGGGCTCCGGCCTCGGCCGCAAGCGCAGCCCGCAGCGGAGCCCCGGGTGGGCGGCCGAGACTCGCCTTCCCCGGCAGACCCCAGCAGCCACCCCCTCGCCCCGGGACCGGCTCCCAAGAGACACCTCGGGAGCTGCAGCTGCCGCCTCCTACAAGCGGGCAGCTGTCCGGACCTCCCAAAGCACGAACCCTCTCCTCCTTCCCTGCCCTCCTCCGCCTGCCTTTCTCCCAGCCCCCAGCCCCGTCCTTCCCGCCTCGGCGGCGGGCACACCCTGCACCCCGCAACGCTGGCGGGACGCAGCGCCCGCTCCCGCCCGCCCCCAGGCACCGGCGCCTGGTGAGCCAGGGGGACCCGGCCCGGGTTCTCCCCACCGAGCTCCCGCCGGAGAAAGCGGCACTAACGTTGCAGCGAGGCGAGAGTGCAGAGTCCCCCCGGGCTCCGGCTGCTGCTGCTGCTGCTGCCGCCCGGGCGATCGCGGTCTGGTCCGTCTTTTCTTCCTCGGTCCCTCGTCACTACCTCCTCCTCGCTCGGTTCGTTGCTTACGGCGGTGCTCCCGCCGCTGTCCTCCCGGGTGGAGACCGTACGGGGCGGCAGCGTTAGTCCACTTTGCCCCAAGCGCCGCTGCTGCTCCCACCACCGTACCGAGCGAGAGGCTTAAAATGGCGTCGCTCACAAGGAGGTTCTTATAGCGAGAGCCGGACTCAGCTGTATCCTGCCGCCGCGGCCGGGCCCAGCGCGCAGCATTCCACAGGCACCCAACGCACAGAGCAGGGGGAGGAGAAATAGTGCCCGGCTCCCAGGGCGGAGGGAGACGGCGAGCAGCAGCGCCGCGAGCGGCCCGGCGTGGGGAAGGCCGTGGCGGTGGCGTGGGGAGGCAGGGCCGGGCAGGGCGGTGCGAGGGGGAGGCAGCGGAGACACCTTGTTGTGGAGGTGGGGGAGAAGGAGCCGAGCCTTAGGCTGGGACCCAAATTACTGCCTGAGGGTGGAGTAGAGGCGGCGGGGGAGGGGGCGCAGTTGAAGGGATTAGTCCTGGGTCTTGCCTGGAGGGGGACGAAAGGCGAGCGTGGGCCCCCTTCCCCCCATTTCATTTGGCGTTTCGTTGCCGGAGGATTTTATTTTTGTTACTATTTTTAAGGGCACGCCACGCACTGTAGCGAAACTTGTCCTCTCAGACGCCTGGCGTCAAGGCCGGGGTCCAGGAACAAGAGCCCCGGCGCCCACCGAGCTCCGCCTCGGCTCGGCCCTGCCTTGCCCTCGGCTGGGCTTGGCCCGAGCGGGCCCGGGAAGGTGGCGGCGGAAACGCCGGTGCGCTCTGCCCTTGTAAATATTTGTCAGGAAGCAGTGGCCAAAGAAAGTCTCTCGTTGTGCGGGGGATTTTCGTGGGGTGGTTGGTGTTTTTTAGTGGAAGAAGCCAGCTTTCCTCTCCCCCCTCGCCACCTCCTCGCCTCTCCAGCGAGCCACACAAACAGGAAGAGGCTGCGGATTGCACAAGGCGTCCGCGGCGTGTGGAGGCAGGTCGGCGGCAGCCTCGTCCCCGGCGTGCTCGGGCTTGCACCGCAAGACGCTGTACAGACTTCGACCTGCGCTGGCTCGCGCTGCCGAAGTCTGGTGAACGCGCAGGGGGAAAACCTGCACACCTCCCCCCGCGCACGGAACGGGGACCGGCGCCTGCTTGCCAAACACCCGCTGCTAGTGAGAGAAGGATTTTTGTTCACTCCGCCCCCCCCGGTAAAACTTCTCTTTGGCACTAACGGATGTTGGGGGTTGAATTCTTGGTCCTACAGCCTCTTGTTCCCCACCAGCCTCCAGATTCTGTGGTTCTTGAAGCACGGAGATGTTCATGGCAGGGCCACTTTATACCTGTTTTTTCCACTCATATTTCTACTCGGGAAGTTAAACTTTTCTCTTAATTTTTTTTTTTTTTTTTTAAATTTCACCCCACCCCTGTTGATTTATGGAGTACTGTATAATGGTAGACTAAAGGATTTCCACTGTGCTGCTTCATTTTGTGTCGGCTGATTTTTTTTTTTTTTTTTTTTTTTAAATCAGTGCTTTTTAATACAGAGGATTGCTCCCAATGAGTGGGGAAAAAAAAAAGTAATGTAGGGCTTGCTGTTCACAGTCCCCCGACCCTCGCAGGTGAACCTGGCATGGGTGTCAGGGCACAGCCCAGGCGCGGGGCAGAGGTTCCGAGTCCATGGGTTAGCTGTCACTACAAAGATGGCTCTAGGACGGCAGTGGTCATAAGAAAGATCCTTGTTTTACTCCCACCCGCAGTTACAGGGCATATGGCGATCATCCTCCTGCCAGCCTCCCCGAGCAGCGGGCAACCTCTCGTCCCCACTAGTAAAGAAAAAAATGAAATGCCACCTGGCCACCCTGAAGCTGGATGTTGAGCAACTACAGCGTTCCTTGTCACACTGCTTTCTCTCAGGACAGCTGCCTGTTTCGACGGCACTGGCCAAACAGAGGGCAAGAACGAGGCCAGCCCTTGGGGACAGCTGGCAAAGCAAACCCTGCCGCATCAGGGCCAGCAGGCTCTTCGCCTTCCAGGGGAGTGACCTGGTGCAGCTATGAGCAGCAGGACCTTTCAGTTCTTGACACCAGAAGTTTGATTTCAGCTCACGATAAGAGTTAGGGAAAGTATTCCTGCAGATCAGTTTGAGCATTAACTCTCCACGCCCCCACCCCTTTTTTTTTTTTTAATTTCTTTGTCCACCTACCTTTCTCAGCTGCTTTTGTCTACAACGCTGGGAAAATCTGTTCTGCCTCGGCATCACCCTCTGTAAAATGGGAATAGTCCTCCTGACAGAGCCCTCCTTTTAGATCCCTGGATCAAAGGTACTCTGCAAGTTCAAAGTGCTGTTTCCATCGGGCATTATTGCCAAATTCACTATAAGCAATTCCATTGGGTACTTGATAACAACAGAGAATCGGTCAAACCCCCTTGGTGCATTGCATGGTCCCAGATACCTTTCAGAGCCTCTTTGTGTGCCATCCCACCCCCTGAGGTTTGCAGGGATGGGGCTTTTGGAGCCTGGATTGTGCCGGAGCAGGAGGGGTAGAGTCTGTGTCTGCTTCTGGCCCCCGACCCATGGACTGCTTTTCCTTCCGAGGAGGACAGCTGGAACTAGCCCTTTAAAAACAGGTTTAAAACATACAGCTTTATGTACATAGATAGAAAAAAGCTTAGAGCAGACCTTTAGCACCTAATGCTCAGCTCTTGTTGATTTTTGCTTACCTTACTCTTGCATGGTGTGTTGTCGTTTTCATTTCTATTTGATTCACTGCTAGGTGGTTCGGATGCTTTCAGACGTAGACACATTGCTAATAGAAATTTTGTTCATATTAGCTTGACGGTTTTTAGCTATTAGGTAGCTAAAATTTCCTACAATTTCTCCTTTCTTTAAAAAAAAAAAAAAGCTAGGAAAACTAAAGCTCGGCATAGCTGGAAGTGTGGTGGCTCTAATTAACTCTCAGTAGTAAACCCTTCTTTCAGTTATAAACCTTTATAAAATACATTTTGCCTTTCTGAAGTTCATTCTGGGTGGGTAATTTTTGGGGTGTCAATACAGCACCTTATGGTCCTCTCAAAGCAGGAGGAATGAATGTTTTGCCGGGGCTTCACGGAGTGTATTCACCAGCGCTCTGGTTATTCATCCTCTTCCCTTTTCCTTTCCTCCCCTAAAGCACCGAGTGTGTGTTTGCAGCTCCAGGAGTTTCCTGGGAGCTCTTTTATACTTTAATGGGTTTGTTTTGGTGGCTGTTTGCTGGAGGAGTACTCTGCAGACATTTTTTTTTTTCCAAGAGGTCAAGCAGTCTCCTAACATAGCCATTGTGTATCCCTGCAGTAAGAAATCCTCAGTGCAAAAGAGAGCTTCATGGTTAAATTTTAGAAGATAATGATTTAAATCTTTCTGTTAGCCTCCTTTTTTTTTTTTTTTTTTAAACATCCTTAGCACTGCTTTTGGGGAATCAACTTTTAACAGGGTAGCAAGCAGGAAGCTCATTTATTAGGAACAACAAATAGCTAAAGGTAAACTTGGTCACCTTGCCTGCTGAAATCCTAGCATTCAGCTGTGTTAGCAAGGAGCACACTAACAAATGAGTGGCCCTGGCTTTAATAAAGGACAAAAGAAAATTACCCACTACAGAAACATCTAGGGCTCTGGGCCTCAAGCTTTCATTTCCCATATGGATCTTAAAAACACAGGCATCATTGGCTTCTAACCCTGCATGCTCTACGAGCAGAGACAAGAATCAACATCAGATATTTTTTCAGACTGACTAAATATGTATTCACTTGTCAGCAAAAACAAAAACAACAAACAAAATCCACCATTCTGATTTAAAAAAAAAGGGAAAAAAATAAAAAGCTTCTCCCACCAAAGAGAAGTTGTAGTGTATTAGAAAAGTCACATTCTCGCTTTCATACAGAAGGGAAGGGAGAAGAGGGGAGCTGCCTGCAGTATTTAAGCACTCTTTGAGATCTGGGACTAATCAATGCAACTTCTCCCTCGCACCTGAGAGCTGCAGTTTGCTAATAGGTGTCAGCAGCTTTGCTGTGTTCAAGCAAACAGTGAGGCCATCCTAGCTCCACTTCAGCGAGGAAATAATGCTTGTCCTTTGTGGACAAAGAGAAAGAGAATTAACCAGAGGCACAGCACTGGTGAGATTTCACTTCTCTCAGAAAGTGATGCAAATGTAACTCTAGGTCATTGTGAAGGGAAGAGAGACCCTACAAACTAATAAATAAATTAATTAGAAGCTACTGATGGAAATACGTTGTGCAGTGATTGGAGTGAGATGAAACGGAGCAGCCTACAAATGCTGCTTCAAGCATCACAAGTAGAATTGGCCATCAACTTGGCTTTGGTTTATTTTTAATTTTAAAAAACCAAGTTCTTTCCCTCAGTGTTGTTGTTTTGGATATATGCAATGTGCTTTCATATGAGTTTCTCTCTTCAGTTCAGTACATGTGAATGCCTGCAAGAGTTTAACTCATTTATCAGGTGAAAAAAGTCTCCAGCTGATGCAGCAGCTGAGGCACTGCACATCAGAATATCTGATTATTGGCACGTTAAGCAGTGCAACAGAATAAACATGAAGTATTGCATCTCCCAACACATGGAGCTTAATTACTGCTAAGCAGACACCTATCAAGATGGCTTTGTATTCCAAATATATTAGACAGAAACCCACAATATTGACCCTTCTCAAAATGTCATTATCAAGGGCAACTTAGCTCTGAAGTTTTCCTTTAACGTTTCTCCATGTGCCTGTCTCTAAGTGATTGTGGCTCTCGTACTGCTCCTTCAGAGCCACTGCAATGGTCGTGCTCAGGCACAGAGACAGAGGTGTGACACCTACCTTCATCTTCCCTAATCAAGCTCAGTCCACACGAAACCCCTGGTTTCTTGGAGCTGTGCCCTTGAGTTGCCACTACTCTCCATGTGAAGCTGTGCTCTCACACAGATGGCTGTGTTTAAGAAGGTGGCTGGTAGGTGAGTTTTCCCTGTTCTCTTCCTGTAGCTTTAGGCCAGGTTTCCTTATCCTGAGTAATCAATTCTAATATGTAATCTTATAGGACAGTAAGTCATTAAGAGCTGTTTTTTTCTGTTCAGGCCACTCTCGATTACTGATGCTCTAAGAGCATTAGGGTGGGAGCCGCATCTGAACAGATCTCCAAACAGGCTGTGCACAGATTCTCCTTACGCCGCACAAAACCGTCCTCTTCCCTTTCTAGCTGTAAACACCTCTGGCTGTCTAGAGGCTTGGCTCTCCTAGCACACTGCAGGCATCTTAGGAAGCCACTGGTCAAACGAATTTCAATGACCACTAATCAAAAGGAGGTAGCAGTGGTAGCCTGCCTGCAGTTATGGCAAGGAAGCGCGGCGTCTCCTAACGACCTGGTTCTCCAGACATGGGCGACAGCAGGCTCCAGGCGCCTTTGCGGGCACCATGGGAGGAAGGGTGAGAGCGATGGAGGCAGCAGCCAGAAAGCCCAACGCCACCACGCCCTTACAGTAGGCTTTGCCTTCCCTTGTCCCTTCAGGAATCATCCCTCCGTCCCCCTTTTTATTTCAAAATGGTTGCACGTTTGTCATTCACGAAAAGGTTAAAGGCGTCTCCCATCGCAGGAGGGATTATCTTGGCGGAGGATTCTGGGACTGCAGATGTATACTGCGGCAAAATCCTAAATTCATCGGCAAAAAAAAAATCATTGCCAGAGCCCGGCTGCTAAAAATAATAGAATTATAGTAAATGGTTGATAAGATTAAAACATAAAGCCATTGCCACCTTCCAGAGCACTCCAGCACCAGGAGTCTTTTCTCTTAATTCGTTTCTTAAATAATGCAAATTTTAAAGTAGCTTTTCTATCCCGAGCACGCAGCGCCATGAAATCGATAATTTTTGATCTTTTGGTTAGTAGGCAACATGGTGAGCGATTGCAGGGACTGCAGGCAGCAGACATCTTCCTGTCAGCTCCCCATTTTCATCTCGTTTTTGAGCCCATGGAGATTTGCGGATGGGCTGCAGCCAGCCCTGGCTCCAGCCGGCACTTTGCTGGGGGGCCGCGCCGCAGCCCCCTTTTAGATGCGCCCAGAGATATAGATATGTGTTCCTTAAAACAAGAAGCATTACTGGATTTTAACCACAAAATTATGTAAAAAGAATGGCTGGTGTGATTATAATCGCATCATGCAGGGTCCACGGTTTCCATTTAGTGAAATTTCGCAGAGGGCAACTTCTTAAGAACATCCCTGCTGTGCAGAGTGAAAAGCATGAACAAACCAAAGACAGAATTCATCTGTGTTTATATTTTACAGACAATGACAAACCTACTCTTTGTATGCCTTTTTTTCCACCTTATTATTTCACGAAAACTGCAGCATTTTCCCCACCCCCACCCGCACGCTCACCACCCCAGCACTGCGGTGTTCGGGCTGCCTTGCTTGCTTTCTCTCTTTCTTTCTTTCTGTTCCTTCCTTTCTTTCCTTCCTTCCTTCTGTCTTTCTTTCCTTTCTTTTTTCCCCATCTCCTCTTCTTTGCCTTCACAAATTCTGCACGCGCCATCTTTGTCTATTGTTACTCTTTTCTCATTTCTCCTGCCCATTCTCTTTCAAATCAGCTAATAAACAGAAAGCCAAATGCCCGATCGATGCCTATGGCTCATGTTCTCCCCACCTTCTTCTGCCTCAGACATAAAATTGCAAAAATAACCCCAAACCAACGCCCCACGCCCCGAAATTTCTCCATTACCATAACCTGTTGTATGCAGTGGTGATAAAAAACATTATTAACATAATAGCAACAGCTGCAGCCTAAAGAGAAGCTATGAGATAATAAATATGCTACAACAAATTAATTTGCTGCAGGTGCTTGTGCTCTGAACTGCCTAACCCAAGCCATTTCAAGGCTGAACACAATTATTATTCCCCCCACACGCTAAAACAAAGTGCAGAGCACAGTGTCCTGCTATTATAAATGCGTTGTCCTGTCCCCCCAACATTTGCACCATTGGCACAGAGCAGAGGAGAGGATTTTCCAGAGCCTTAGGAGAAAGCTCTGACATTTGAAAACATTTCAGGAGGCTCCAAGTCATGCCCAGGCTTGAAGAGCTCATCTCTGTCTGTACATCAGTGTGCACCTATTGTCTCTTGAGCAGAGCTCTGCAGGTACCCAGGCACCTGAGTGTTACCTGGGTAGGGCTGGCAAGGCAGAGGCTCTAAACACTCCTTAGGAACAGATGCATGTTTGGCTATGTTGATGGTTCCATTTGCTTCACTGCAGAGACAAAAAGGAAATAAACTCTCTTTGGCTTGTAGAACCTCCAGTGAGCTCAGAGGAGTTTTTGCTGGTTCTTGCAGTGGTCGATGTGATGTTTATGGGAGCCAGTTCCTTGCTACCTTACAGGCATGCACCAGCAGTGCGTTGCAGCATTCTTCAGACTGCAAAGATGGGAAGTGAAGCGAAGCTAAGTGATCTCTTTCCATCTGGGCACCATCATGTACAAATCAACCATGTGCTTTTTGATTTCTCTTCCCTCTCCCCCCTTTTTTACTTTTTTTCTTTTTTACTGCTCACAAACCTAATTGTGTGAGACCTGGCAGAAAGGCAAAATGAAGTTATGCTGACTGTACCAGCGTCTCCCCTGCCACAGCTGGCACAGCTTTGGTGTCTTCTTTGCCAATGAGAGAACTTGTGTGCTTTAAAAGATCCATTCTTCTCACAGAGCAACCTTGAAATATTCTTTCTGTCAGCTTAAAAAGTCCCCACAAGTGTCATGTCTATCCTAAGAGAATCAATCAAACTAATTCCTCGCACAGGACACCATTTCCTCCATGTTTCAGTGTGGCTTTGTAGCCATCAGAGAAGCTGGAGCCAGCCTTGTGCAGGCTTTGTAGCCATCAGAGAAGCTGGAGCCAGCCTTGTGCAGGCTTTGCAGCCATCAGAGAGGCTGCAGCCAGCCTTGTGCAGGCTTTGCAGCCATCAGGGAAGCTGCAGCCAGCCTTGTGCGGGCTTTGTAGCCATCAGAGAAGCTGGAGCCAGCCTTGTGCAGGCTTTGTAGCCATCAGAGAAGCTGCAGCCAGCCTTGTGCAGGCTTTGTAGCCATCAGAGAAGCTGCAGCCAGCCTTGTGCGGGCTTTGCAGCCATCAGAGAAGCTGCAGCCAGCCTTGTGCAGGCTTTGCAGCCATCAGAGAAGCTGCAGCCAGCCTTGTGCTGGAGCAGGGTGGGCAGAGGGCTGCCCGGGAGGGTGGTGCACTGGCACCCCATGCATTGTGCAAGCCCTGGTGGCGGTGTCGATGCGCTGGCTCACGTGAGGTGGCCCGGGGAGGTGCATGGGACGGCTCAGGAGTGAGCGCAGCCTTGCACAACCTGTCCCCAAGCTAGAATCTGCATGTCTCAGAGCCCTCTTCCCTTAGGAGGAGAACCTATCATCAGTTCGGCAGAGATGCAGACGCTGTGCTGGGGAAAATGGCCTTGGGTTTACTGCTGCTTTTCTGTCAGGCATTTCTTTTTGTTTTCTGTGGCTTTTCCACGTCTGCTCCAAAGGTCTGATTTGTAAGTTGTTAGCTGGGCTCGGTTCCCACCCATGTCCATCACTATTTTCTCAAGAGTAACAACTGGGACGTGAATTCCTAAAAGGGAGGCATTCAGCTCCATAATAGCTCAGGGTAATGAGCCTCCCGGTCATGGCCAAGGGACTAAAGAGCAGAGCATTTCTGCAGATGAAGCACAGGGCAAAGATGTGCTTCTGCAAACTCTCCTGCAGGGTTTTCCCCAGCCCTATGTCCCCTCTCTCTCCTGAGATGCTCCAGGCTTTGTCCCTCAGAACCAAGCTCTCCAGAGGCAGGTAGTTATTCAAGCTCTCTGGCAGGTGATTTTATAACCTGTTCTAAGTGCTTGCTGCTGCCGAAGCATCCGAGATGAGCCTGGCTCAGGTTATCAGGATCGCACCCCACAAGGTGGGCAAATACACATCAAAACCAGAGAGCCCAAGCGAGACTGAGGGGCAGCTTTCCAGGTTGTTAGGCAGCCGGTGGAGTACTTGGACATTCTAAAGCACTCTTCCCTCACCAAAGAATGAGAAAGGAAGAGATCTAACAGGCAGTTCTGGGCAAATGCAGATCAGTGTGAGGCAACCATGCAGGTAGTGGCACTGGCAACTTTTTATTGCCCTGTGGAAGGCTGTAATGGAGCAGAGGCTGGGGTTTTTTTTGGGGGGGTGGAGGGTCCCTGTAGGCAGGGGCCTGCTGCATTTGAAACACTACAGGGCAGAGACTAAGCTATGGTTTCTGGGATGCCCCAGGTGACAGTGGAGTTCCTGCTCCCATGTAGAAGCCATGCGCCGTCTCGGATTACTGTTCTCTGAAGCTAGCTAATGCCACTGCACAGGGAGGCCACTGCCACACCAACGATGGCCTGAGGTCTCCTGGTGTGGTGGCACACAGGATGGAGTGGCTGGAACATGGCTGTGCTAGTGCTGCAGGGGGAAGCAAGGGCTGGTCAGGAGGTCTGTCTGTGGATGCATCTGCAGCAGGAGAAGGGGGAATGGCAGCTGCCAGCACAGTCTCCTTTGAAGATCTCCACAACGGCGAGGATCAGGTTGCCAGCAAACTGCCTCTTCCCAAAACATCCGGCCCCTAAAAAAAGGAGAGTGGAGCACAGATTGCCAAGGGCCTTTTCCAGTCGCTTCCTCACCCTGTGAGCGTCCCATCCTGCCACCACCATGGTGGAGAGTCCTGTGACAGGGTAGCAGTCCCCATAGTGGCTCTGCTGCAGCCAGACGGAGTGGCAGAGGCACAGCCCTGTCCATGTCACTCTCTAAGCCACTGCATTCAGCCAGCAAAGCTTTTACTGTTGTACTTTCCTGATAGTGGCAGTAGGCAGCACGTGGGCTTTTATTGGCTGTGGAAAACGTTTGTTTTGAACATATTGTCATGCCTGGGTAATGAGCAAGTTTCACCCATGTGTGTTGTTTTGCAAGCTCAGGCTGCATTATTCAGTGAGTGACCGCATGAATCGCAGGGTCAAAGATGGGAGAGAGGAAAATGGCTGAGAAAGAGTAAAAATAATGAATTTTTCAGCACATATCTTCAAACTGATGAAGGCTTGAGCAAGAAACAAGAAGCAAAGCCTTTGGCATGGAGACAGTTAAATACGAGCTTCACATTTTTGAGATGTGCAGACGAGCCAAATCCATTCATTATTTGAAATTCATATCTGGTCCTGGGCACAAGTGTAAAAACTGATACTGACTTTCAGGGATGTCCCTCAAGACCTCTGTACACCTCCATTCTGTTGCTTTTCCTTTCATCCTCTTGTCGGTCAATACTTAACCCTTTTGGCTCCTGACCTTTCCATAGAGGGAGGGCTCAGGACAGAGCTGATCAGGTAGTTAAAAGAATACTTCTGCATATTTCACAAATGAAAGCCCCATGCTTGGCTCACTGTGATTCATGGGCTTTATTGCTACAGGTACCCAGGAGCTTGTTTGCTGAGGCATTAAGTCACTCCAAACCGTTCCTAATTTGTTTCACAACTCTTTGTTTATTTGAAAATTCATCCCACCCCTCTATTTCTTTTTGGTGAACTCTCTCTTGCATGGAGGCTCTGGTGTTCAAAAGCACTCCAGCTCCAACGGGCAGGGTAAGAGCACGTGGGTGAGCCGTGCACAGTCCCTGTCTGGACAGCAGCACACGATGCTGCTTAGGAAGGCAGCATTTGATGGCATTCTGAAAAATCCTCTCACTCAAATGGTAGCAAATGTGTAGGACAAGGACAAAGCAAACCCAAATGGCAGCAAATGTGTAGCATAATGACTAACCAAAAATATTCAACCAGCTTCTCACCTCTCAAACATTTCTGAGGCCATACCAGTCTCGGGCTCACAGTCACCTCCCTGACTGCTGTTTCAGGAGTGTAAGGAAATTGTTATGGAGAAGGTGACAACAACACATCCTGGTGGAGTGAGAAGTGAGGAGAAGCAGCTGCACATCAGAGAGAAAATCTGAAGCAAGAGGCCGATAATGAGTGTGGCAAGCATTTTTCCTTGCTTATGGGTGGAAAAGGCAGCGGAGCCTCTGTCTGAAGACAAAGCACAGAGTAATGTGATCATCAAAACCTCCTAATGGGGACCCTGTGATGTAGACTAAATGTGTTCCTCTCAGTACCTCTACATGCCTTCTTTCTAGGGGGCCTCAAACTGCCCTGGGGATGTGATAGCATCAGCACAGCAAGATGTGGGCAGTGCTGGACTCACTGGTTTGTTCTGGCTACGATTTGTGCTGTGATTATTTGTGTGTGTGTTGCAGCAGCTCCTCAGCAGCTCAGCTGTGGCACGGCAAACACTGCCCAGGCTCCGCTGGTGCTCTGGGAAGGCTGCAATGCATGGAAAGAAGAGACATGCAGAGGGTGGGGAGAGCAGGGCTGTAATTATAGGTGGGGCTGGTAGTATTACATGTTATTAAGGGCTTGCCTGACACTTCCCGTTTTAAGACCTGTTTTTGGTGGTTTGTAACTACTTAGTAAACTTTAACCATTTGTCTTTCACTAGACTTCTGCCCTTGACTTCCAGTGCTGCTCAGTCATCAACAGGCAGGCTTATTTCCCTTAGGCTGGAGGGATGGCAGGGCTGGGGCTGATGGAGGGAGTTAGGAAGGGATTTTATCACTGTGCATCTGACACAGGGAATCAGACGCTGTAACATCACCCATCCGCGTGCACTCAGCTCCCCAGCTGCCTGCCTGCATCCATCTGGCAGCTCCTCTCTAGAATTTGTCTTTCTCTTCTGCATTTCTCCAGCACCTTCCACAGCTGAGTGCTGGACCACGCCTGGCACTCCTATAAGCAACAGCAGTGCCAAACCCACTCTGGTTTTGCTCAGGAGAAATGCTTTTGGGAGACAAATTCCATGTCCAGCAATCCTTCACAGTCTCTTTCTTAATGATTGTGCCCCCTGAACTGCTTACCCTTCCCCTACTATTTCAGTGTTTCGTACCCAGATGTAAGTGTTTTTTCTTGTCAACAACAGCTCCTTCCAGTAAATCCTGCCTCTGGATACAAAAAGGCCATTTCCAGGCTCTGTTTAAGCAGAGACACGGTGCTGTTTGGGGATCGAGCTGAGCAAAAGCTTATTCCCTCTACCTGCGTGTTTGGAAGCAGCACAGAGAGGAAGGGAAGGAGCCACTGAGTTCATGTTTCCACTGGCAATGCGGCCCAGCATGCCAGGATTCATTAGGATTGTTACACTAACTCAATATGACCTTTCCCTTTGTATTCTGCTTCCTTCCATTGACTTGCAGTTGGACTCAGCAGCCAGCACCGCGTTGGAGACTTCTGCATTCCTGCAGCGCCGGTGGATGTGTGTGAGGGGAGCACTGCTCCAGCAGTGGTTGTTGTGTTACCTAGAAAGCCTCAGAGGCCATTCCATTCGTTTCCTTTATGGGCTGTATTTTTCAGCCCCATTACACTACAGAGCTGTCAGCCCTGCCTCACCTGGCCTTTGGAATAACCAGAGAGATGGCTGCATTCCCTCACACCCCAGCTGGCAGCAGCCTGCCTTCCACACCCAGAGCCTAACCCTGCAGCCTGCTCAGGGTCCTTGCACTTTGCTTTTCATGGCAACTATCAGCACTTTTGTCCCCCAGCAAAGTGAACACTCCTGGCATTTGCAGGGTCTGTCCCTGCATTTAACCAAGTCAGTAAGAAAGTAGTTTGAAGGTTGAATCACAGAATGGTTTGGACTGGGAGGGACCTTGAAGATCATCCAGTTCCAAGCCCCTGCCATGGGCAGGGACACCTTCCACCAGCCCAGGTTGCTCAAGGACTCATCCAGCCTGGCCTTGAACACCTCCTGGCAGGGGGCATCCCCAGCCTCCCTGGGCAACCTGTGCCAGTGTTTGAAGCTGTTTCTCTTGGGATTAAAGATGGTTTCCTAAATGTGGAGTTGTGTTTTCTCCTTGTAGCCTGGTTATGGAGTGTGTAATCTATGGCATGCTTCTAGTGCATAATCACACAGACAAAAAATCTTGGACAAAAAAAGCAAGCAAACAACCCTGGGTCTCAGCAAACCACAGCTGCACTCCAAGATCCCAGTGTGTGGGCAGATGCAGGAGCTGACAAAGATGCCATCTGTAATGTCATGTTCTGCAGATTAAAAACCCAGCACCAAACAACAAGACAAACCCCACCACACCCTCTAACACACCTGATTTGACCTAGCATTTTCACCTGCCTCTAAGTTTTGATTCATTTACCCTTCCCTAGCTTTCTGTGAGGTAGCAAACCACATCCCCCTGCCCTCCTGCACTTCCTTTTTGGACCATGGCCTTTACACACATGCCCATGCACAGAACTGCTGCAGGGGTCACAGGCAGGGACTGAGAGCAGAATACGACCCTGTCCTGCTGGCGTTTTCCCTCAGATCTGCTGGGAGGATGGTGCTGGCAGGACATGATTGGCTGGCACCATGCCAGGCTCGTGCCAGCTGCTGTAAATGCATAGTAATAAGCCTATTTTTCTATCCAAAAGAGCTTATTGCTAATAATTTCCTTCACCTTCTAAGCAATTAGTGTTTTCGGGGTGGGTTTCAGTCAGATGTTTGCAAGAAGCATTTTATTTTCTTTTTAAATGCAGTGTTAATGGTTATCATCTCCATCTGACTCATCCAGCCTGGCAAGTAAAGCTAAACTACAAGATAAAATGGAAACTCTTTCCCCAGACAGCTTGGGTTTCCCTCCTGTTTGCAATTCACATCACCAAACTGCACGGTGGGAAGTGGACTCTGCAAACAGGCTGTAACCATCTGAGCTTCAGGTATGTGCTGTGGGAAGGGGACACCAAACACTGAGTGAGCCTGAGCCAAGAAGCCACAAAGCAAATTCTTTGGAAGGGATGAGCTCATCATGGGATGCACAGGGGCACTGCAGGAGAGCCATGTTCTGCCAAAATACCCATTCTGGGTGCTCTGGTGTAAGCAGAGGCATGGTGGGAGAGCCCGTGGCAGCCCCTGTGAGCATTAGACAATCTCTGTCCCTTTTCATATGGTGCCACAGATTTACATACAGATTTTTTATTCCTTAACAATAAGGAGGAAAATGAGCAAAAAGAAATGTGGCCCCCACCAGTCTGGTTTCCAGGAAGCATGCATCTGTATCACAAAGCAGGCACTGGCACTGGCACAGGGCATCAGCACACCCTGAGGGCTAAACTCCTCATAAAGACCAAAACTCGCCAGGAGCTGGTCTTGCTTCTGTGGCAAGGCTGAGTGGAGTAGAAGAACATGAATTTCTTGCTGATCCTAGATGTGGCTAGACAGATCCTCACCAACAATCTCTTGTCTTTCATGAGCCTGAATACACATTCACACTTAAAATAACAAGCAGTAAGTGTCTGAGCTTCAGACTTTCCAAAAGCCTCTGCATGGCCTCACAGACTGATAACCCAGTTCCTTGCCACTGCCATCCCCAGCTGATTTTGCCAGGTGAGCATTTGTTGGATCCCCCATCCCCAGATGACACTTCCCAATCTAGAGAGGCTCTCAGACAGCTGCATCTTTGCTCTCTGGCTCTCTTTGTAAGAGACAAATCTTTAAGCGGGAAGTGGCAGATTTATTCCTAGCCTGCATGACAGAAGAGAGCTGGTTTGATTTCTCCCTTCAGGTCTACCTTAAGTCTTCATCATGCCCAGCAATATAGTATCACAGAGGAGGTGAATTCCTTTGGCATCTCACTAGCATAGCCTGTGACTGTCCTCTGGAGCATCAGTTTTGGAAGGCAAGTCAGCCAAAGCATCTCTGATGCTCCTGTGGGGGATAGGGGAAGAGAGAAGAACATTCAGAGCGGCCTTCAGGGACTTACAGACTAGGAGGCCAGAGCTACTGCTGAGCTTAACTCATCTGAACCTCTTCCAGAAGGAACCTAATCCAGTCTAAAAGTTGCCAGGGCCAAAGAGCCCAGCAAAACCTCTGGGAGACTCTTGTAGTCAAACACCAACACTTCTGAACACACCAGGACCAGTCTGAACTCGTCCAGTTTCAGTGTGCAGCTCCTGGCTGGCATTACTCCTCTGTCTTCTACACCACACAGCTCAGAGTAAGCTCTCCTCTTACAGACTGATCAAACCAGTGCTTTGCTCTGTGATAAAGTGTGAGCCTTCCTTCCTCTTGCAGCACAAAGGTTCCACACCTGCTCTGCCTCACAGCCTTCCTGACCACAGGCATCAGGATGGGACAAAGTGGCTGCACCTAGACTGCGCCTGAGATCCACACAAAGTGATGCAGTGGGCTGAAGCTGTTGGGCTCACTGACCAGCTCCACACATCCACTCTGGACACCATGGCACAGAAGACTGCTGCCCATCAATGGGAACTCAAGGCCTGGCAGCCTCTGTATCCCATTGCAGACCACAGGAGGCACAGGCCATGGCTGAACACAGCACATCTCTGTGGGTCACCCCACAGATCCCCACCTAAGTGTTGTCCAGAAGTGGGGTCACTCCCAGCTGACAGGCTGCTTTCACAAACTGAGGCTGCAGGGTCGTTAGGATTCACAGATGGGCTTAGCCTTCATGAGATGAACCAGTGCCAAAGTACAAAGTGCAGCCTCCATATCCCAAGGCTCTCCCAGCCTTGGTCTTTTGGCCACTGCATCTTCTCGGAAATTGGACCACACCTGGAAACGTCCAAGGTCAGGTGGGACAGGGCTCTGAGCAACCTGATCTAATTGAAGATGTCTCTACTCACTGCAGGGGGGGGTGGACTAAGTGACCTTTACAGATCCCTTCCAGCTCAACCCAGTCCATCACTATGATTTGGTGATTCTACAACTGGGCTGTCATTACTTTGCAGGACAGAGCCCCTGATTCTCTAATGACCTCCTACAGCCACAGCTTCTTTACACCTTTAGGTTAGGGTGCAGCAGAGAACATGCTGTGTGCTTGCATCAGTGACCTCCCTGCTTTGTTCACTCCAGGTTTTGTGCCAGCTGCCAACACTATCAGCAAGGATTTCGTATTTTCTTCCAGGTCACTGATAAAAATGCAAAGTATCTCAGATGGTTTGTTAGCAGAAAGGGCCCATGGGTCTGTACCTTGCCACTTGTGAGTTCTCACAGAATACTTGGGTTTGTTAACAGCTCAGCCACAAAGTCCCCCAAAGGTAGGCTGCTTAGGAAGTGCCTCCTGCCAATATCCCTCCGGTACAGGGAGAAGAGATTTGCACATACAGAATTCACTGTTACCACTGACAAACAGCATAATCCCTCAGAGCTGGCTCCTGCATAATCACTACTGTCTGTTTTCACTGACCTTAGAAGCAGAACTGGAGATCAGGAGAGCTGAGAAGATGGAAGACAGCCTGCCAGAGCCTCCCTTCCTCTGGGCTGATACAGGCTGCCTGCAAACCCCGAAAAGATGGGCTCCGGCTTCCAGGGCTTCCTTAGATTTGTGGTAACAAGCACAGCCTTTTAAGGGTTCAGTTTGAGAGAGGGATGTGTTTTGAAGGAAAGCAAAGAAAGGAGAGGCATTTGTGTTGTGTACAGGAGCCCAGAGAGATACCTCTCTGTGTAGGGCAGCTATGCTTTCATGCATCAGGTGCTTTGCAGAGGGAGCCAGGCCAGGCTGCAGCCCCACGCAGATGGGACACATTTAATGGCCAGCTGAAATGTGAGCCAAGCTTCTCTGGTTTGAGACACTGTAATGCCTTACCTCTAAGATCTGGAATCAGGGCTGATGGCTCCATGCTGCCTGCTCCTTCAGAGGCAGCAGTCCACAAAACCATGTTCACGTTATGATTATGTCTGTGTTTTCTTGACATACCCGAGCAAAATTTGCGTTAAGTTCCTCTCCTTCCACTTCATTCAAGCATGGGATTTTCATCTGTCTGGGTTCCTGAGTTGTCAGCAGCACCGGGCCAGAGAGCAGCTGTGTGTCTTCCTCCGGAGGCAGGGGCTGCTGCCGCACCGCGCAGGGCTGAGGCCGGGGCAGTTAAAGACATCGCGATAGCGTCAAATGCATTTCATGGCTTCCTTTGAGGGGGGCAGAATGGAGCTGCCTGGAGGCTCTGCAGACTTTAAAGGCTATTCATGTGCGAGCAACACGGATTCTGCCTGCTGCTGCACCTCCACGCTGACTGTTGCCAGAGCATCTGCAGCGTTTTCAAGGGGTGCAGTAGGAAGAAATCTGAGCAGCTGCATCCAAGAGATTATCTGGAAAACAAGAAGTGGGTTCTCAGGTCAGGATGATTGTTTTTATTACCACGGCCTGTTACATGCCCATACAATATACAGGGCACACACTCCAACACTTTGCTGCAGTCAAGATTCAGTAACACCACACACACTTTGTCACTCATGCTCCAGCTAGTGTGCAGTTCTACACCTTGGAGAGAGAAATNTGATTCTATGATCTGCTGACGAGGGAATGAACTTACATGAAGACACAGGTGTCCTAAATTTTGTTTGCAAGAGGCTCTGGTCTACAAGGTGCACCCTAAACCATATCCCCCACTGCCACGTCTGAACAACTTTCAAACACACACAGGGGTGGAGACTCCCCAGGAAAGTTTATTAACACCCTGCTAATTGAGAGACCACCCAGCTACTCCCCGAGCTGTCCTACACCCACAGCTGCTATTTGCACTACACACAGGCAAAGGCACTGCAGTGTAATTGCCGATGGCCACGCAGCAGAACACATCATATTCTCTTGTTTATTAACTTGAAGAGATTCCACCCTGAGTAAACACAATTTTTTTTTTCATTTTTTTTTTTTCCTAGTGGCTTGCCCATGATTAATGCCTCCACGAGGTTCTCCTATAATTTAATCTATTATAAGCAATGTCATTTTATCAGTAGCATGCCACATGTAGTGCCTGTGCATTTGCTTAAAGTCTAATTAACCTTCAGCGTGGCATGGGTTAGTTAGTGTTGAAGGCTTGAGTGCCGGGGTTGTTTCAGCTTGTGTTTGCTTTTAACACCGACCTTTTCAAATCCCCTCCTAGATAATGGGATACGACTTTTCAATGGGAGATATGGCTTTCAAAACGATCCAACATAATGAAAGATAAAACAACTGAGGAGCTGAAAAAGCAAATAGTGCCTCTGACTTAAAAAGAAAACAACTATCAGTGCCCCTAGCGATTGTCTAATTTGGAGACATTTGAAAAAGACAGGTCTTAAGAGAAAAAAAAAAAAAAGGAAGAAGAAAAAGCTCTTTGCTGAACTCCCTGCTTCAGAGTTGTGAATTGAAGTTGGCACAAAGTCAGAGGTATGCAGATAAACCCTACCTGATGCAAAGCTTCACGGCACAGAGCTGCCCCACCAGCGAATCTGAGCAGAAGCAGCCTGCACGGCTCGGAACCAGCAGGCTGCTGGAGCTGGCAGCTGTGAGCCCACAGGGCCAGCTGAGCAGCAGGAGCTGGGCTGCACCGGGGGAAGGCAGCTCCGACCCCAAGCCGGAGCTGGGGGTGCCCTGCGCCGAGCCGCGCTCCGGGCTCAAACAGCTTGGCACGACCCACACGTCCGTGCTGCTGCCTGAGCTCTGCTCCGGGCTGTCAGAAGGCTCTACAGGACCCAAACCGAGGCAGTGATGGACCTTCACCGGGCTCAGGAGACATCTCTGGGAGCTGCTGTGGCTCTGGAAGGAAGATCTGCTTGTGGGCCAGGGTGGGGAGGGCAGCTTAGAGAGAGAGCAGTCACCAGCATGTGCCAGGAGCAGGCATGGGCTCCTCAATTCCAGTGAACTCTCCAGCGTTTCTGTGCAGTGTTTAGATGCTGTTTGTTTAGCACCACCCTCCTTCCCACTCCTTCTTAAAGGATCTTTCGGAGGTGGAAATGCCTGGAAATCATCACCTGAGCATACCCCAACACTCAGACAGCAGAAGCCTAACAGAAGAAACACAACTGCATTTGTTTGGGAGTTTTAGCCTTACAAATGTAAGCAAATCCACTGATCCTCTGAACCTCAGTCCCTATCTGTGACAGCCTGGGGTTGCCCATGCCATCAGCATGCACACTGAAGAGTTGAGGCTGCTGAAAGTCTGAGAGTCCTGTGCTCTCTGGTGTGCTCTCTCAAGGGAAAGGCAGGCTTGGGAGATGAGGTTTGACTTCATTTACTCCGTGTGACCTTAGACTGCTGCTTAAAGCACTCTGTTCTTTGTTTCTCCAACTGTCAAATGCAGATAGTGGTTCTTACCCATTCTTAGGACAGACCTTTGAAATTTAGAAATGAAAACATTATTCATATTCAAGTGGTTCCCAGACAAGGAAAAGGAATGATTTCCACAAACACAATCTATTTCTGCCTTGCATCATTCCATGTCCAATTCCTGGCACTCACACCCGTGGCTGCGAGAGGCAAATGCTTACAGTCATTGTGTATCTGTCCAGCCCTGCCCCACAGCAGACCCCTGCGTGGGGCTTTCTGTGTATGCCAATATCTGCCTGTGTTACAGACACACAGAGAAGGTGACCCCTGCCCATCTCACAGCTGTGGGGCTGACTGCTCTCAGATAGCAAAGCTGCTAAGTATCTGGGACCTTCAAAGGTCCCAAACTCTCCGTCTGCTGCCTAGTGAAAGGTGCACATTAAGCTGGCTGCTGGTGGAAGGGTGATGCAGTGTTTGTCACAGGATGAGGCCAATCTGCTTGCCCCAGTGCCACATTCAACTAAGCTCCAGTTTTCTATACAAATGGTGACAAAGATTCCCAGTGGACCTCTCTGATGCCCAGGGAGCTCCAAGGAAAAGCTCTCTCTTTTCCAAGAACATCCCAACAGTGTCACAACAGAGTGTCCAACGTCCAGGACAACAAGAGATATGCTCCTGCCTGCCAGGATGGCTACAGCACCTCCTGCCCAGCCACTGCATCAGCCTGCAAGCTCACCTCTGCCTTCTGCAGTGGGTCTCCAAGCTCTGAAGAGTCACTGTTAACCTAAACTCTTTTCTTCCACCTCCTCCTGATTCTTGCCACCTACAGAGCTCTCCAGAGAGCTTGAGTTCCTGCTGCAGAGGCTCCTGTCTGGTTTGGGTTTGGCTGAATTAGGAAGAGAGGCTTTTCTGAATGCAACCTGGGCACTATGATTAACGCCCCCCAGCCCTTCCTCCATTAAATAGCTCAGAAGAAAGTTCCTAGGGTTTTTCTCTATCTCCTGCTTGTTCTTTCTCTCTGTGCTTGGCCTCTTTTCTCTCTGCACTGCTTGTTCCCATCGTGTCAACTATGCCTGGTGAGCAAGGGCAAGGAGAATATGAGTGGTAAAATGAACATGGCAGGAGGAGCAGAGTTTTCTCTGCTGCTGGTTGTAAACCAACTTGTCTGTTCCTGACTTTTAAAAACAAACAGTAAGAATATTTTCTGTTGGGAAGGTAATGAAAGGGAGCAAAAATGCAATGGCTATCATTAGGGGTGAATACTGGGCAAGTTGTTAGCACCTCTGGTCCTAAGAATGTGTTTGGTAACAAGAAGCACAAAGATCTGCAGACGTCCCTGAAGGAGAAACAGTGCATGGAAACTCTTCTTGTCAGATTGATGCAAGTTGATTGACCCTGACTTGGTCCAGGTTTTCACAGACCTCAGTTCAGATCTCTCCGCAAATCTGATCTTCGCAGTAAGCCCTGAAGCTCTTTTTCCATTCCACACAAGAAGTTTCCTCTTTAGGGAAGCAAAGTTTCCCAGTACAGGCAATTTCACAGCTGAAAGGCACTATCGTGGTGCCTTAAAGTGATTAAAAACTAAGCAAGAGGATCCATCACCTGTTTTCCCCAGACTATTTTTGGAAGGCAGTAATTTAATATGGATGTGGTTTTTTTTCAGGGCAGGGGAGAGAGGAGAGTAGATTTGCACTGAATGGCTAAATATGAAATGGCTTCTTCTGGGGAGCCCAGGCTGAGGAAATGACTTGTGCTCAGCTCAGGAGAAAAGCAGGCCTGCTGCTGTCCTTGTGTGATGACTGCAGTGGGAGAAGAGAGGGCTGAGAGCTCATTGCTGAATGCACTGATAGGAAGCCAAACCACCTCCAGCCCCCAGCACTCATTTACAGCCAAGCCTGCACAGCATGGAGAAGCAGTTGCTTGAACTCAGCAGAGAGCTACTGAGCACTGCAAGGCAAAGAAGCCATTGTGCCAAGTGCAGGTGGTGCCAGTAAAGCCTAGAAGAGAGGGCAGTGTGGGGAAGGCAAGGAGCACTCTGCCATGGGGTGCACCTGGGGGTCAGCACAGCACAGGAGCCCTGCTTGGCCAGTGCCTGCCCTCTCTGCTGAGTGACTGCACATCTGCCCACCAGAGGACCTGCACCCTGAACGAAGTGGTGGTGATCATAAAACCACAGAATATTTTGGACTGGAAGGGTCATTTAGTCCAAACCACCTGCAGTGAGCATGGACATCTTCAACCAAATCAGGCTGCTCAGAGCTCTGCCCGACCTGACCTTGGGCTTCCACTGCCTGGCAGAGAAACCTGGGCCAGCATTTCATCACCTTCAGTGCAACAAATGTCTTCCTTCTATCTGGCCTAAACCTCCCCTCTTTCAGTTTAAAACCATCAGCCCTTGTCCTATTGCTACAGGCCCTGCTAAAAAGACTGTCCTCAGCTTTCTTATACACTCCCTTTAAGTACCAAAAGGCCACATTTAAGGTCTTCCCAGAGTCTTCTCTCCTCCAGGCTAAACAGCCCCAACTCTCTCAGCCTGTCCTCATGATTCACCTCTGGATGGAAGACCTGGGTTTGAGTAGGCAGGAAGCAGAAGATGCTGCTTGAAGAGGGCATGGCAGAGAAACTGTGAGAGCAGCAGTCCCAGGGAGGTTTCAGCGGACTCAAACCCAGCACAGAGCTGATCTAAATAGTGCTTCCAGCATGTCCACAGTTTCCCTCCCAACCATTAGAGGCTGCAGCTCAGGGTCACTGACTGACCTCGTGTTTACACCGTGGCATTTCACTGTCCCAGGCAGGCAGAGGTGGGACTGTAAGAGATTTAGCACAGGAGTCATTACAAGACCCTGAGGTGCACTTGAGGAACTGTCTGGGCTTTGGCCAAATCACGCAGCAGAGAGTGGGGCACATTTATTGCCAGGCTGTCCTCTAACTCTTTGCCTCTCATTAGAGTTTTTAAGTCAAGGCAAGCAGAAACAAGAGCCACCCACGAGGCCACCTAGTCCACCCTCTGTCCAGAGCAGGATTTCTCTCCTGGGCACAGCCCCTTATGCTTGGCAAGCACAGCTGTAAGTGTATGGAGAGTCACACCACTTCACTCTCCAGAGTGAGCGATACCCTAACAGGCCTGGCAGTAAGTTTGCATCTTCCTGTACTATTTTGCCTTTAAAAAATACCACCCTGCTGCAAGTGAGGCCCAGTGGAGCTGCCAACCCCTCCAACACAGGCAGCTGCCTGCTGGAGCTTGCCCTGCTCGCTGCTGAGCTGCTGCACACATCTCCAGGGCCAGACTTCTGCACACTCACCCATAATGTTTTGCTTTGTAAGAAGGCTGCTTAAAATGTAGGGGAAAGGGATGGAATAGAAATTAAAGAGCTGCTCTATGGGAATTAAAGGTGCCCCCATGCACCCCTCAACTATGTTAATCTTCCCTTAAAAGTCAGCCCAGACAACCCCTTCGACACCATGCTTGCTCTCCACTGAACCTGTCCTTTTAGATGCTAATAGGGTAGCCAGGAGTGAATTTAGTATTCCAAGTGTGGTCACACCAAAGCCATATGGAGTGGGATCTTTTCTTCCCTTTTCCAGGAGGCGTCTTTGACTCTCTGCAGCCAAAAATTTCCCTTTCTCTATTTTTCTGCTCAGTTACATTTCATGCACTCTCTGCTATCACCCTCAGGCTTCTCTCAGCATTACTTTCCTCATTTTTCCTTCTAAGGAGTAGCTGAGTTTTGGATTATTTCCCCTGGAAGTCTAGGCTTACATTTCTGCAAGTCCTTCTCTTACTTTATCCCCACAGGTCATATCATGTCATCAGCTATTAAGCACAATGCTAAATGTGGATGATAAGCTATGGATAAACTTTTCATTGATTTCCAAGGGGGAGGAAGCAACTGACAAGCACCAACCTATCAGAATTTAAATTGCACCCCTCTGCCATCAGCAGCAGAAATGAGGACACTTTTATTCACTGCAGCTTAATGAGCAATGTCTTATTTCAGATGAAATATTTTCACAAGTATTTGCAGTTTAGAAATTGAAAATCCTCTCCTTAATGATCCAGAAAAGAGACCACAGAACCACAGAATGGCTCAGCTTGGAAGGGACCTCAGAGATCATCTGCTCCAACTCCCCTGCCATGGCCTCCCCCAACCTGGCCTTCAACACCCCCAAGCAGGAGGCAGTCACAGCCTCCCTGGGCAGACTATTCCAGAGTCTCACCACCCTCACACTGAATATCTTCTTCACAGCTCCAGTCTGACCCTGCTCTGACTGATATCCAAACCATTCTCCCTTGGCCTATCTCTAGACACCCTGATGAAAAGTTCCTCTGCAGCCTTCCTGCAGGATCCCTTCAGGTACTGGAGGACAGCTCTGAGGTCTCCCTGGAGTCTCTTCCAGACTGCACACCCCCAAGGAGCTGTTCTCTAAGTACAGCCAGAGTCTGAGGTGATGAGACACTGTGGGAATGCTGCTATGGGAGTCATCTGTTATATCACTCCTAAATTGCAGTTCCTCACTTAATCAGCTCATGTGGCTTGAGATATGTAGCAGTGACCACCAAAGGAAGCCTGAGAGGACAGGGCAGTGGTAGAACACAAACACCAAGTCAGCACAAGCAGCAGCCTCACTAGGATGCTGTGTCTCAGTTTCAAGCAATTCTCTCAAAGATGAGAGGTGCCAGAGGCTGTCCTTTAATTTGCTGTACTTTGTCTGATTCTTCCTCTTTCATATGCTGATTTCCAGGAAAGCAATAAAAACAATTTTCCATAATCAAAACTTCTGTACCAGTATCCAAATTTTTTTAATATTTCTCCAGACCAGATCTGACACAGAAGTTTCCAAGCAGTGATGAAGCTAATGACCAATAAAGCTAAGCAATAATTAGCAGCAATAATTTTAAAAATGCATTGCAATAATCAAACTGTAATAATAAAATGAAAATGCAGACTTGCTCTGGGGAGCTGGAAAGAACATTCCAAATCCACATGTGAGGTCCATAAAGGAAGGACTGGATGCAGTCTGCAGTGATGGCTCCAGAAGGTACAGCAGCAGCCACGAGCGTGGAGCACATGGCAGGAGCCTGCATTTTTTAAAGCAGTTGGCAAAAGTCACCTTAAAGATCAAGCCTGGAGAGTGCTGCTGTGGGAGTGCATGGGAGCAGGTTCTGGCAGAGGGTGGGAACCTGCACACTGGGGTGAATGGGAGCACAGCCCTGGTGGGGAGTGGGACCTTGCAGAGCAGGGACAGCAGCCTCCTTGGCTGCCGTGGGTTTGGCTGTCCCATCAGCAGTTGGTGCTCTGGCTTCTAGACAAGCTCTGCTGGGGGCCCACAGGAGCTCACCCTACTGTCATGGGCTGGGCTGGGAGTGGGAGCAGGAGGCTACCTGCTGAGCGCTGCTCTGAAGCCCACATCACACTCACTGTTAGTTAGCAGTAAGTGGCAGTGGATGGCTGCAAAATGCTCTGCTTGTTCTCCTACATGAGCAGAGGACTTTGGCATTAGACAATTACACCTCTGGGACAGAAGTCATAGTGAGGAGCATGTGCCTACACCTCAGCCACTCCAGGTTGTATGGAGTTCAAGCCACCAAGAAGGGAGGGTTCACACTAGGGTGCTAGACTAGGCAGTGTCTACATTCTAGTGGCTGAGGCTCAGACACTGCTGTCCTCCTGCCGCCGTTGTGGTCAGGAGCTGGCAGCCCAGCAGGCGATGGCAACAAACAGCTGGGAGCAAGGACAACATTTCCTGCATGAGTGTGAAGCAGAGCCCTACTTTAGTTCCAGTTGCTGTGACTCCTGCTCTGGTTTCAGACCTGATCTGGGGAAGTGGAGCTCGCACAGGTCAAGCTTTCGGTCCGCGATGAGATGTCTTTGGGATTTGACATCTTGCCTAGGGCCCTGAATCTCATCAACTGTGCTCTTAATTTTTTCTTCTCAGTGTCTCGGGACCAGGAGTTGTTCAAAATGCCAGCTGGCAGAGAGACCAAGATGTGGTTCATCAGTTAGAAGGCTTCTGCACATAGAGAAGAGGCAGAGCAATGTTGCAGCCACAGCCGCAGCTCACATCACAGAGCTCTCACCAGCTCCAGGCACACCGGGCCCACATGGAACCCCCTAAACTCGAGGTATGGAGCCACCCTGCACGGCAGCAACAGGATGCAGAGGTTTTGCCACGCCAGAGGTGTCCAACCGCCTGCCACATGCCTGGTAGTCTGCGGCATCCCCTGGGTGTGTGACAGCTCAGGCGCAGCTGCTGCGTGCCTGCACTGCAGCACTTTGCCCAGAGAAAGCAGCACCTCCTGCCTGAAACCCTCTGCATGTGTGGGGTGGGGGTGGCAGCCTCCCAGTAACGGGAGCGTGTATCACCCAGAGGCAGAGGCTTGGCAGATCTCCAGCTGCAGAGCCTCAGAAGCTACAACCCAAACAGCGTCAGAGCCCTGGGGGAGCTCTTTTGGAGAAAGCAGAGAACAATCGGCCCCAGATCCCCAGACTCCTGTTACCCCCTCTGGGGGCAAGCCAAGGAGGATGTTCCCCCCAGCCCTCCTGCGCACACCCAGGCCTCTGGTGTGGCTCACTGGCAGCAGAGCTGCTTGCCTGGCTGCGAGAGCAGAGGTAGAAGGAGCTGAGCAGCATTTCCTCAGGCAAGGCTGTGCTTCCAGAACCGTGCTGCCAGCAGGAACAGCTTCCAGATCCCTGTGAAACCCAGGGCTCTAGAGGCAGCCACGAGGCACAGCTAAGCCTGGTGAACAGTGTTCAGTAACAGCTCTGTAAGACCCCAGGAACTGGCTTCTTTCATAAGCGATGCTGCAGTCACCTATGGAACTCTTTGGAGGCTGCAGGACACAGGTGGCTGCTCAGCACTCATGACAGGCATGTGGCAGACATGCCAGGGTTTGTCACCCCCTGAGAGCTCTTCTTCTTGCCTTGGACTTCTCACAGCTATTGCCTGCACACACGCACACCTTCCCAGACTGAGTGCTCTCTGCTGGTTAGTGGCACTCATGCCAGTGACTTCTGTGGGACTGGTGCAGGAAATGCTTTCACACCTGGTGTACAAAATAATGCTCTACTCTGTAGATTCTCACACTGATATACTGGGAAATGAGCAACATTCACTGCCTCTGAGAACTAGGCCTGCCACGTTTGCTAGGCATTGCTAGGTGTGGTCTGGGGTTAGCAAGCAGGCTGCAATTACAACAGCCTGTGGTGCACATTTGTTTACTCTGCCTACACTGCAAGATGGCCATGCCAGTGTTGGTCCATCTGTAACAACACTAATGGAAATAAAGCTGGAGTGGCTGTGCTTTGCCCCGCTGAGGGCTGCCCTGGAGCAGAGCCAGAGGGAGGAATCTGATTTAACAGGTCAGTCAGATCACAACTCGCCTTGCAACACNCTTGCTGCCCTTCTCTGGACACCTTCCAGCACCTCAACATCTCTCTTGAATTGAGGGGCCCAGATATCTATGATAGCCAGACATCTATGATGTCTATGATAGCCAGATATTTATGATAGCCAGAGATGCTAAAAAGAGCTGCCCACCTATGGGCTTAGATCACAGGGGACTTTCTGCGAGGGGCTCTGTGGTGAACCAGTGACACCTGCACTTCAAAGGCAACTCATGGAAGGAAAGTGAGCCCATGACCTTTGGCTCTTCACTGAGAATAAGCCCAAGAGACAGCAGCTGGGCTTTCTTAACTCCATTTGATACGATACTGGGCATATACAAGCCATTAGACCCCCAAACTGGTTGGCTTTGCTATTTCTCTGTTCTGTCTGGAGGCATTCCTCTGGCTTTAGAGCTTTCTGGGCTCTCCTGAAAGGCCAGGTGCATGTGGGAGGGCTGTGCAGGTAGGGCACAAGCCTTTGGCAGCAGAGTGCTTCTGGAGCCCAGCGCTAAAGCCCAGCCCTGCTGTCCTGCCTGGCTCCAGCCTGTCAGGCAGGGATGGAGATTGGCCCTGCAACTGGTTTCATGTATTCAACAGACATTGCTGAGTCAACACAACTCTGCCAAATGGCCTCAGCCAAAGCCATTTCACCATTCTCCCACAGGGCATTTGAGTTACACAGGTAATGACAACAGCAACAGACCCAGCAAGTATTAATGCTCTGAGTAAGAAACCCCTGCTCCCGGGTTCACTTGCACTTCCCTGCCAGTGTCCCTGTGACATTATCATCCTGCCAGTTCTCTGACACCTCCACAGTGTTTTTGTGGAACAGAAGAGATAACACTCGAGCTTCAGATGCAAGTAAAAGAAAATAGAGCTCTATAAATATTTCTGCAGTTAAAAACTTTGAACAGTAAAGGGCCACGAGCTGGCAATGTGCATTAGCAGACCAGGCCAGCAGGGGAGATTCTGTTCCTCTGCTCTGCTCTGGTGGGACCCTATCTGCAGGGCTGTGTCCAGCTCTGGAGTCCTCAGCACAGGAAAGACATGGAGCTACTGGAGTGAGCCCTAAGGAGGCCACAGAAGTCATCAGAGGGCTGGAAGAGCTCTGCTGTGGGGACAGGCTGAGAGAGTTGGGGTTGTTCAACCTGCAGAAGTCACCCTGCTAGGAGCACTGCAGGAAAGAAAGACAAGATGAAGGCTCACAAGACTCACAGCCTGAGCCAGTGCATCCTCTTGCTCATCATCCATCTGCAGAAGCCATTGCTGAGGATGGTGCAGGGCTGGGACCTTTTAGCAAGGGCAAGGTACATAGGATATAGCTGAGGGAGGAAATCCTGAGGAAACCACAGCCTGAGCTGTCTCGGGAAGGGGCACACAGCCTTGGCAGCCAGGGCTGCTGCTCCCTCCCACAAGCACTGCCAGTTTGAGGGGCAGCTTTCTCATGGCTTTCCCTATGGCAATAGCAGCAAACACATCCCAAGTGCCAAGGAGCATTATAGAATCATAGAATGGTAAGATGGGAAGGGACCTCAAGGATCATCTAGTTCCAACCCCCTGCCATAGGCAGGGACACTTCCCACTAGCACAGGTCACTCAAGGCCTCGTCCAACCTGGCCTTGAACCCCTCCAGGGAGGGAGCAGCCACAACCTCCCTGGGCAGCCTGTGCCAGTGTCTCACCACCCTCACTGCAAACAACTTCCTCCTAACATCCAGTTTCAATCTCCCCTCTGCCAGTTCAAACCCATTGCTCCTTGTCCTGGCATTGCAAGCCCTTGTCAATAGTCCCTCCCCAGCCTTCCTGGAGCCCCCTTCAGATCCTGGAAGGCTACTCTAAGGTCTCGTGGAAGCCTTCTCCTCCCCAGGCTGCAGAGCCACAACTCTCTCAGCCTGTCCTCACAGCAGAGCTTTTTTTGATGTGGGAGGGAGGGGGAAAAGGAGGGTGCCCGGGTCACAGAATCATAGAATCATTCAAGTTGGCAGAGACCCTTGGGATCATCAATCCCACCACAACCCCTCCCCTACAAAGTTCATCCCTAAACCATATCCCCAGACCCCACATCTAAACCACCTTTAAACACACCCAGGGTTAGAGACTCTTGACACTCCTCAGGCAGTCTGCTCCAATGTCTGACCACTCCTTCTGTGAAAAGGTTTTTGCAATCCCTGCCTCTTCCTTGCTGCAGATCCTAACGTGTGACCTGCAGGCTGCAGAGGGACTGGCAAATTTAGCTGAAGCCCAGAGCAAAGCCCATTGGAGATGAAGGTGTGTGCCGGCAGCGCGGTGCCTCCTGCCGCAGCCCTGACACCAGGCTCCATCTGCGCTTGTCTTAGCAGGGTCCTGGTGCCCGTGTTTGAAAGGCTCCCATTGTATGGCTGCTCTTTGTTACCAGGTTTCCCATGGTGGCCACTGTTACATATCTGACATTGTTTGAGCTAATTAAGCTGGGGAATCAGGGAAAGCACATTTCCGGAGGGGATTTATTGCCAAAAGATATTTCAGCTGAGGAGGAAAGGAAAAAAAAAAAAAAGGAAATCTCCCTTTATGTCCAGCATTCCTGAGCTGCTTCATAATATTCAGTGCTCAGCTTCATGGAAATAAACCAACAATAATGTCAAGAAGTTAGAACTTGAGCAGTTTTCCACTGCTAGGCTGAAGTTAAAAGCAGCGCAAGGCGAGCAGGGGGATCAGTGTAGGCAGGCAAAGCAGAACCTTCTGCTGGCTGGGGCTGGGAGCAGAGGTGTTTGCTAACCATTTACACACAAAGGATTGTTTGCTCTCAAGTCAAGCACTTTGCAGTGCTCTGCACCCACTTCTAGGTTTCCTTAGAGGACAAATGCAAGCACTCTTCCATCTCCACCGGTGTCTGCTGAGGCCTGCTTGCCTGCCCCTCCAGTCGCCTGGCAAGGGATGCCCACGGGCAGAGCCTTGCAGGCAAGGTGGTAGCCGACCCAGCTGAGAAGGGAAGCTCTGCTCATACATGTGGGTGTTGTCCTTACATTCCCTATGAGGAAATCCTGTGCATGAGCAACACCTTGCTCTTCTTCCAGAAGATGTTAGCTACCCTTTTTACAGGTAGTGTCAGCCAGAACACTTCAGCTTTCCCAAACACCATCAGTGAAGTGGGTTTTGCCCAGGGAAGAAGAACAGGCTGGCAATGCCATCTCTAGAAGGCACTGGCAGTAGCCTTCACTGCAAGCAGAGAATGCAATTTGCCATCACTATACTGTCAAAGGAAAGCTTTCTAATTCCTAACTGAAAAGCTGCACTTTGCACATGCTCACCACAGAGGAGAGTCCTTTAGCCACACTTCCCTTGCACTGGGCCTGCAGTGAGCAGGCTGCAGTGAGCAGGCTGCAGTGCACCCTGCCCCTGCCGACAGCTAATCCTTCAGGTCAAGTGAGAGGAGTCTGGGGCAGAAGAAATTGCACCCTGGCTGATGCCACACAGGGGTGTCAGTGTCAGGCTGAATGGTAACACTTCAGTTTTCCCTAATGGTTTGGTGTGTTTTACAGAGGAAATGCCATGCCAGGGAGTGGAAAACCAGGGAACTCCACAAGGAAGGTTCCCTTTGTAATCCCACACCAGGCACTCAGTGCACTTTTTTTTTTACTAAGACCTATCTTTAATTAAATGATGATGCTAATTTTCCCTAAGTCTCCAGCCTCATGTAGAGCACAGGCTAATTCCACTGTTCACACTAATGAAGACTGCACTGAGCAGAAAGCCCTGGGCTGTAGGGTTCTCACCCCAAGTGCTGCAAGGTGTGCAGGCCACAGGTCACAGGAAGGGAGAAGGTCACGGTGGTGCCTTAGGAATTCTGCTACAGGCTGGCATGCCTGCTCCTGCCACTGCACCCTTGTAGCACAGAGCCCTGCAGTGAGCAGACACCTTCAACAAAATCAGGTTGCTCAGATCCCCACTCGGCATGACCTTGAATGTTTCCAGGGAGGGGCTTCTACCACCTCTCTAAGCAACCCATGGCAGTGTTTTACCCTCATCATAAAAAAATGTCTTCCTTCTATCTAGCCTGAATCTCCCCTCTTTTAAAAGCCATCACCCCTTGTCCTATCACAACAGGCTCTGCTAAAGAGATTGACCCCTTTGGTGTGGTACTGAAGAAGTCACTGCTGGTGAAATGCACATCTGCCCATTGCTGTGCTCCTGCCTCAGCACCCAGGGACCCCTGACCCTGCTGCTACTGCTCCCAGGTGGGACACTGGGGAAGCAGCACTGCAAGAGAAGATCCTCCCCAGCAGGCCAGAGCTCCCTGCTCTGCAAATGAGCAAGAATAAAGAGCAGAGCAGATGGATACTGGGCTTGCACTCAGGTAACCATGACAGGTGTCAAGTGTTTGTGGGTACAAACCTGCTCCAGTGCTGCAAGAAAACTTGCAAAGAGGGGGAGAGGTGGGGAGAAGGGTGGTGTAGAGATGGCTGCAATGATGCCTTCTGTGGCAGGGGCTGGAAGGGACCTCTGGCAATCACCTGCTCTAACCCCCCTGCTGCAGCAGGGTCACCTAGAGCAGGGTGACAGGATCCTGTCCAGGCAGGTTCGGGACCTCTCCAGAGAAGGGGACTCCAGAACCGCTCTGAGCAGCCTGTTCTGGTGCTCTGTCACCCTCCCAGGAAAGAATGTTCTTCTCACATTCAGATGGAACTTCCCAGGTTCCAGGCACGTCCTCTCACCTCCTTTCCACTACATGGAGAGGCAAGAGAAGAGGAAGGGGGAGGAGGGACAGAGCACCGAGTATTTTGCATTCCACAGCAGTGCAGGTGCTGAACTTTAGCATTGTGTAGAAAGGTGCTCTCAGTGTTTCCAAGCTGCTTCTCCCCTCTCTCTCCAGCCCCCATTCCTATGAGACTCAAGCCCATTAGGAGTCTGGTGGTGAGTGCTGGACACTTGGAGGAGGAGCAGCAAAGGCAGTAGCACCACGCAGGCAAGTGGGAGAACAGTGTCCCTATCACCTTCCCTGACACGGCAAGCTGAGAGCCCAGGGCACGGCAAGCTCCCGGGCCGGCAGCAGATGGGGAGCAGCAGCCAGGCTGCACTTTCCCGAGGCCAGGGATTGAGATGGAGCTGCTGCAGCGTCACTGCAGGGTGCCCTGGCCGTGGCAAACGCTACCCGCTCCAGCACGGGGCTGTGCTGCTTTGCTTTGCTGTCTAATATTGGTAATTATGCAATTCTGAGACAACTTCCCTGTCATAACCAGGGCAGTGATGCTGACAAAACAGGCTTTAAATAAGCACTTGTCAAAGGAACAGCTATTTTTGTTTGCCCTATTTAGCACTGTGTTTAAGGTCTACAGTGGAAATCTCAGACAACTTTAAACACATGGTGCAGTTACTTTATCACTGCATCACAGCATTAAAAGTCTCCCAAGCCTGGAAAATCAAAGTGTTCTAGCAGGACCTTCTGGTGGTTCCTGCCTGCACAGCAGGATCACAGGCTTTGCAAGACCTGCCTGAGAGCCAGGAAGCACAGAAGAGCTTAGGGCTGGTGAGCCCTTCAGACTGTAGGGACTGCTGGGCAGAAGAGATTCAATGTCCTGCCTGTCCTATCTCTTAGACCTCGGGAGGGTGCTCATGGGGAGAAAAAAAAAAAAGACCCAAGGCAAGACTTAGCAACCCTGCTGCTGCTCAGGTAAGAACCCAACAGAAAGCAATCTCAGGGCTTCTTTGCTCACAATTAAGAAAAGACAAGAGATCTTTTGTCCCTTCCTTCACGAACCTTGCCTGAGGTGATGGTCTCCAGGCTCCTCCAGCACTGAGCTGGAGCTTGCCCGGTGCTGGAAGCAGGGAGCACAGCTACAGCTTCAACCCATGGCTGGAGGTTTCTTACCCCAGGTGCTGTGCTGGGGCAACTACGAGGCCATGCAGCAAAGATGGGATGTGGACAACCCAAGCTGGCTCCTCAGGTATGGGAAGAGGGAGGTTGGGTGGCTGGTGACAGGAGTATGACAGTCACTGAGAAGCACTTCCTTCAGGGAATAAAGCCACCAGCCAAGCACAAAAGGATTGCACAGGTGGAAGCAACTGCATGCTGGCTTGTTTGGGATACTCCCTTTCTGCTTTTTTCTGCACCTCCAGACTATGGAGTTCTGAGATTATTTATTCCTGGGAAATGTGTGTGGTGTTTCCAGAGAGTTCCTGGAGCTCTGCTACTAGAGTAGCCTCACCTGGTTACTTTAAAAAGACCTGTGAGCAGGAGGGAGAAGGTTCAGGAGGATCCTTGCTGCCTTTTAGCAGAAGCATTTGGGGGTCCTGTGCTTTGAGCAACACCTTTGCCTTCCCCTCCTTCCCATCTCCACCAGCAGATGCCAGGGAGGCAGCAAAGCCAACACAACACATGGGAAGTGGCCTGCTAATCTGAAACAAAAGAGGGCTTCTTGTATCAGCTCCTTCCTCTTGTCAGACAGTAAATTATTGCTTTAACCCTGTGGGTTTGGTGCACTGTGTACAGAAACACAGTTAACTACTCCACTTTTGGAGCAGAATGTAATTTTATGACATGTATTAAAGCAATCCTGGTACTGAAGTAGTATCACCTGTGTCTCTTTGTCCCCATGGCATTCCCTCTCTTCTCTGGTGCAGGGGATAAAAACCAGGTAAGTCAGGAGTTCAGCAGTTGGGCTAAAAGTGCTTTCCATGATGGCACTTTGGTGGCAGCTGCCTTCCTGCCCTAAGCCTGTCCTGCTTGGCTGCTGCGGGGGACACAGGTGACCCCATCTTGCTGGAAATGCCCAGCTGCTCTATCTCCTAACCCCTGACACAGCTCCAGCAGCACCACTCACCTACTGCTCCAGAGGCTGAGCCAAGGAGCCCAAAATAGCCTCTTTTCTGATAACCCAGGGCTGCACTTAAGAGGCAGCACTCTGGCATGCCAGATAAGATGTGCACAGCCTCCTCTGGTGACCTCCAGAGCCTCCCTCTGCTGGGCCCATGCGGTGCTTGTCCTTGTATGTGGATGTTCTGAGAAGACCTTTCCAGGACAGGCTCTTGGTGAGGTCTGACAGGTTGGATGAAATGGGGGTCAGGGCTGGTGAGCCTGCTGTAGAAAGAGTTGGACTGGATGATCTCCAGAGGTCCCCTTCTAACCCCCACCACTCTGTGACTCTGTCGTGTGAATTAAGTCAGGCACCAACCTGCCTAACCAAGTCACCATGGCTGAAGAGCAGGATCCAGGGCCACACAACTCAGTGAAAAGGGAACTTGGTGGAACCTGAGGTGGCTGTAGCCCTCTTGGTGTGCTCAGGGGTTTCCAGCCAAGTCAGTGCTGAGAGCAGCTGTAGCTTAAAGGCTTTTGTCTGTCCCTGCTGGATGTGTGCAGCTGCCTAGTTAGTCAGCTCTGCAGCAGCCAGCCCAGGCTGGCATTCCTCACACAGACCCAGACATAAGTATTTATATACACACACCTGTCAGCAGTTTTTGTAACCTAGAATTTCTAGGATGCAAGGCACCTCCCAAAGCTAAAGCTGCCATCCTAAAGCACCTGTCCATTCAGAACCAGTCAAGGTATCCATACAGGGCGATGTATTAGCACATGCATGAAGGTTTTTGCTAGTTCTGCTGCTGGGAGCCAAGCTGGGTCCACATCAGCCTGACTGCACAGTTGTGCACTCACCCAGGGGTGCTTGTGCCGCACACACTTTGTTCTGAACCACTGCAGGATTCCTTCCCACTTGTTGGTAACTGCAGGAGAGCCTGGGAGTGCTGGGGTGAATGGGGGGAACTGCAAAGGGAGGCACTGAGGCAATCTAGGCTCTGCCTCCCCCAAAGCAATCGGGTCCCAGCTCGCGCTACAGCATTGCCATGCAAGCAAGCACAGGTTCAAAGTGCAAATAAATACGTGCTGGAGGGCTCCCTGTGGGGATGGAAGGTGAATGAAAACAAAGGCAGAGATGTGGTAAACACACCCAGCCTGTCTGGAAGGAAGAACAGGTTTGCACAGGATGGGAGCTAGCAGCACATATCGCTGCTCTGCTCTCTGAACTCTGGCAAGCCACCTGAGTTTCCATCCTTCCTGCAGACAGAAAGCATCTACCTAACTGACACAGGAGGGAGGCTGGATAATTAATATTGGTTAAGTGTTTTGACTTAGACATAGCCTAATTCACTCATCTGCAAGGCTCGTTCTCAGGCTCAGGAGGAAGACTGTGGCAATGCCACTCTCACATCATATCTAGCACTCAGCTCCTCTGCTGAGCCCCATGAGTCTGCAGGTGTGTGCACACACACACACCCCACACACCCCCAAAGCACACGGCTGGCACATGGCATAAAAAGCACAGTGACCAAACTGGGAAGTGCAATGCTGTTGCTGCAGGCAAACTGAGGCCTCCCTGGGCTGCAGATTGCTCCTTGCAGCATTCCTAGGTGTGGGCTGCTCCAAAAAGCACAGCAGAAGAGCACTCATGTGGGATGAAGGAGTTTGTAGAGACAGATGGCTCTGTGTGATTCCTTTACAAATGGAGGCTCCAGTGCAAACACCTGGGCATCCCATGTCCTCAGAGGGGCAAAGAGAGAGAGCTCCTGACCAGACCAGCAAGGACTCCCTGTTGCATTCAGATGTTGACTGTGAAAAGTGAAGTTCTGCTTTGCTTGACTGAGCTTTACCACGGCAGTTATTGTTTTGAACAGTGAGGAGATACCTACTGCCTCTCCTGGGAAAGAAGCTTCAGAAGCTATTTACAGGGAGGTTCTCAGCTCAGCTCTCTATTTTTGGCTTTATGTATTCCCATCTGCTTGAGCTTCCCCTGCAATCACATCTTTGTGATTAACCCATCAGAATAAATGGTTGCAGAGCATCTAGGGATAGGCAGAAATGTAATTATTCATTTATCGATAGCTGGTCAGGGAGATATTGATTTATATAGGATATTAAATGCTCTGGAGCAGGGAAATGAAGTGTTACTAGGATTTAGATAAGGAAATATTGCCACCTTGGTTTCTACTTTGAAACACCTGTGAGGAGAACATCACTTTACTAATGTTAGATCATTGGAACGCTGTGAATTACTTAGGGATCTCCAGTAGAGGCTGATGCAAGTGTAAAAGTCAAATTTGGTTAAAACTCCTGCATGTTCTTCCTTAGGGGTCTCTATTGTTAGGCACCTGTGGTACTTGCCTAGAGGAAATACAGCCAAGCAGAGAGTTCAATTAAGAAACCTCTCTCTGTACCTGCCTGTTTGTCTCTTTCTCCCCTGCTCTGTGGGTGATGTTACAATTGCTAGACATTACCTTTTCACAATCTTTATTTTGAGCCAGGCTCTCATACGCATCCTATTTCAGGCAGCAGATGTCATTAGCCCTGCTGCAGCAGAGGACTGCCTTTGTACAGGGAAGGACAAGACAATTCAGTTAGCACAGGAGCGAGTTCCTGCGGAGCAGAAGCGACGCAGCCCAGGAAGGGACTGGCTCTGATGCCGCCTAACAGCTGCGCGCTGGTAGCCAGCCCTTCGGCGGCGAAGCCAGTGGGGCTCTGCTCCACTTGGCCACTTCTGACAGCGCACCCCTCTGTCCCTGGGCCTGAAAACGACAGGCAGAGAGCTGCCAGGGGACGCTACTGCATGGCTCCTGGGGCAGGCTGCCTGAGCCTCACTTGTGGAGGGAAGCAGCCTAAAAATGACTCAACATTCCTCCGACCGCGGAGGCAATGCCCTAGAAGAGCAGGAGGAGGGCTGCCATGGCACACATGGCATCTCATCCCAATCCATCTCATCCCCCAAAACTCACAGTAGTATGCAGTTCTGGCAGCTTACTGTGAGTGTGCACACACCCATGCTCACAGAATCGATGGCTCGGGTTGTCACTGTGCAGTGTCTGACACCTGACCTGTCTCTGGGAACAGCAATAACTTTTGTGCCTGCACTGCTCACTAGGTCTCTGTGCACACCTTGCTGAACTCCTCCACCTTTCCCTTCCCTTTTGCCTCTGCAGTCACATTGATGTTTTCCATGTTCTATCTTCCCTTTTGTTTTAAAGAGACCTCAGCAGAAAACCAAAACACAACAAAACGCAACAGGCCCAAACTCTCCATCTCCCTTCCAGGGCAGAGCAGCTCCATCTCTGAGCCCAGTTCATTAATGACAAATAAAGGTTTGGGATTCTCTCAGAGAGAGAACCTAACAACTCTAACAACCCCTGGTGTGGGCTGCTCTTTAAGAATACATTTCTCACATCTTGTTTCTAAGGATGGAAACAAATGTCACTTCCTCCCTTTCACAAAATGCTTTAGAATATATTTTCTTTTGCTTTTTCCCCACTATCTTACATTCCTATCACCTAAGTGCTGCCCAGAAAGGTGTAATGTCTGAGGTCAATGAAAGAAGAAAACAAAACCCTGAGAGCAGCCCCAGAAGCTGCCTTTAGCTCACCACTTCTCCCAGCAGCAGTGGTGAAGTTTAGCAGCAATCTATTATTAAACAGCCCAGGCTGGGGAGGGAGGCCTGGGGCCAAGGTGGACCTCGGCAGCATGCTGTAACCCCACAGGTGGCTGGAGGAGGTAAGGACAGGAGGATTATTTACTATTTTTGACAGAATGGGATTCCCAGGGAATTAGTCAAGGAGTGGATTTAAGACTAAAAGAAGGAAGTCACCAAGAGAGTCTCTTAGGCTGGGCAGTCCCTGCCAGAGGATGTTTAAGATGGCAAAGGTATAAGCAGGTCCAAAAGTTGAGGATGTTTAGATGGCAAAGGTATAAGCAGGTCCAAAAGTTGAGGATGTTTAGATGGCAAAGGTATAAGCAGGTCCAAAAGTTGAGGATGTTTAGATGGCAAAGGTATAAGCAGGTCCAAAAGTTGATTGCAAAAGGAGGTGAGACTGATTAACCATGATCAACATAAATACAACCACAGATGCTGGGCAGAGGATGGACACAGAACAGATATTCACAATTTCTCAGTTTTACTATGTGTCCAGTAGCTCAGGGTTGGCTTCTTTTGCTTGCCCAGGAGGTAAATTTCTACCAAACACATCTAATGATGCTGTGCTGATTGCCAGAGGATGCCAGGAAGGACAAAAGTCGATTGGACAAACTGAGATCAGAAAGGACTCTGGAGGGATGTCAAACACAACAGTACGATGCCATCCTTCAGCTCAGCTTGTCAGAAGCTGGAAGCCTAAGCCAGGGAAGGCCAAAGCTGAATTTGCCCTTTTCTTGCAGTTTCCTGCAGCATCTGCTCTCGCTGGCTGCCGCAGAGCTCTGTGTGGCACTCAGCCTGACCTCGCTGCCGGTCCTGCAGATCTCTGACTGATCAGTAGCAAGGTGACATTTGGGTCCTCCTCAGACCAGGAGAGATGCTGAAAGGCAGGGAAATGAGCCAGCTTACAATGCTCCTGCAGCCTGGCCTGTTCTGCCAGCTGCCAGCACATCTCTGTGTGCTATAAGCCTAATGGATCTGGCACTCAACTCCACAGCCATCTCGGGTTGCCCAGTTTGGGGTTTTCTAACCAAAAGCTTTAGCTGCAAGAATCACACAAAAGTGGAAAATGTTGCTGCAGCTGGGTTAAACAACTTTGTGAAAAAAGGCAGTTTGGAGGCATCTGTCACTTTAAGTGGCTGTAGGAGGCACCAAGCATGTGTCATGGTCCTTCTCCTCACTTCCTGCAAAGGCAGGCAAGATACTGTCCTGCTATTGCCATTCCATGGCATTTTTAGGGACCAGGCTGCTCTGCACTGCAGCTCCTGGGCTGAGCATTGTTGCAGGGAGTGTATTTATTGGTGTAGGGAACAAAGAAAGCTAAGAAGTAGAGGGAATAACAGCTCACAGAAGCCAAGCAAAGTTTGAACAGAATCTGGTGATTGGGTTTTGGTAGAATGCTGCCAGCAGTTTGGGGTTGGAGCATTGACCAAAGTAAAAGGTAGGGAAATGAGCTCTTGTTTCTGGGTTCCCCCTGTGCTGCCAGAAGCAGTTTTCCAAACACAGAGAACTGCAGCAGAAGCACCTAACTGCATCACCCATTTCTCCTCCTAACTGGAATAAGCCAGAAGAGTTTGAATTTTCATTAAGCCCTCAGCCTAGAGGGATAATAACTGCAGAAGCCAGCGAGAGGGGCGGGCTGGCCCCGTTCTGCATGCAGCGTGACTGCTGCAGGTGCTTCCACCACCTGCCAGGAGATCTCACTGCTTCCTGTGCTGCCTCGGCTTCCAGCAGGGAAAGGCAGATGTTTGGCCTGGCACCAGGCTGCACCGAGAAATGCTCCCTAATCTGCAAGTGATTCCTGCAAAGCAGTGCCCAGGCATTCCTCAAGAGCACCCTCACAGCCACAGAGGAGTTACTTCAAAGGGTGCCAGGCCAAGTCTCAGCTGGGGTTATCTTAGGCACCATTCTGTCACTGGATCACCCCAGTTCCCTGCTCCTGTTTGCAGGCCCTGGCTGGGGGGTGATGAGGCTGGTTCCCCAGTGCAGCTAAGCAAACCTCCACACACCCAAGAGGCTCTCCAGAGGTTAGAGAAGGGGACCTTCAGAAAGGTTACCCTGAAAAGCAGCAGTTCCGGAGCTCTGCCATGTGAGCAATTCTATCTCTGCAAAAGCAGAGAGGATAAGAAAAGGCCTCTCTGGCTTTGTAGCTGAGACAGAGGCACTGCCTCTCCCTGCTTCTTGCCTTTGCTGTGTTGTTTCCCCCTCTAGTATATAAATGGGGAAGCATCTTAGGCCCAGAGCTGAGTGGGAGTCTGCGAGGCAGTAAGTGGAGGTGACAGGATCCCGGCAATATTAAACATTAACACTGAATATTTTTGTGGGTATTTAACTCCAGGACGTTTCATGTTAGGAAGCAGAAACAGAACATCCCCCCCTCACCCCCCTCACCCCCACTGTCTTGTTCTTTACTCCTCTGCTCCGTGTGTTCAGAAGGCAGGCGCCAGATGCCAGCTCCTCCAGGGCTGAGATGTCTTTATCTAAAGCAGCGCCAGCGCGCTGGTGACGTGGGGACAGGAGCTAATTCTGTCCTCTGCTGAGGCTGTGGCTCGGGGATGGGGAACACCTGGAGCACGAGGTGGGCATGCTCGTGTCTGTGCACAGAGATGTGGCTGAGGCTGAACACAGAAACCCTGCTCATTTAGAAAGCAGCTGAGGGGGAGAGCTGGAATTTTAAAGTGCTCTTTTAAAACGCTGGTGAATACTTGGCTGGTGCTGGAAATGTCTGCTTGCCCCACAGAGCTTCCTGAACTTCCCACCCTGGGGAGCAGCTGGCCCGGAGGGACAAATGCATTTCCGCTGCGAGACAGGAGGAGTTTGCTCAGGGAAGGAGCTGTCCCGAAGCACTCACTGCTCTGCAGCTCTGCCACCTCAGCATCCGTTCCTGGCATCCAGCTGGGCTCTCCTTCAGCTAGCCTACAGCTGTGGACCTGGCACATCAAACCCACCAGGTTAGCCACAGGGAGAAGCAGCTTCCATCAGCAAGCCCCAGGTGTGGTGGGAGCACCAAGAGGCGCGGGAGCACAGCCTGTATGCTCTCACTGCCAGCATTCCCTGCTGCACTGGGCAGCCAGAAGCCAGCAGAGGAAACATTGCCCTCATGCAGCAGGAAATGTGCAGAAGGTCCTCAGCAGCAGCATTGCCTCCAAGCACCCAGGCTGTGCCATTCCTCCCAGAGAGCCATCCTGCAGGACTGGCTCTGCTGCTGCTCTTCTGCTGAGCTCAGTGGCTCTCGGCTGAGAGCATCCGAGGAGCTGGCCCAGACATGAAAGAGAGGTAGAGATGCAAATGCCCACAGCAGATCTCCACTGGCAGGCCCCCAGGCAGGGAATGAGACCTCAGGATGGCCTGGAAGGATGGCCTTGCTCCCTCACCCAAACACCCCTGAGGGCCAGCGTGCCAACACCTTCATTGTAGAAGACTTCTTCCTTCTATCTAGTCTCAGTCTCCCTTCTTTTGGTTTAAAACTCTCACTCCTTGTGATGGTTTCCAGCAACAGGCCCTACCAAAAACATTGTCCCCATCCTTCTGGATGCACTGGACCCTCGCATGTCCCTGAGAGTGGTTTTCACAGGAGGCACAAGGTCAGAGTCATGCAGTTCTCCTCTTTCTTCCCTGCCTCCCTGCGTGTTTGCCTACAGCCTACAGCCGAGCTTTGTTCCTGGACCAGCAGGCCAGCATCGCCCCCTGCAAGCGAGGGGAAGGAGGCGATGGCAGAGGCCGTGGCGGTGCCACTCAGGCTCTGCCTCCTCGGGCTCCCTGCGTGGGACTAACTGGGTCACTCTCCTCCAGCAGCAAGGTTGTTTTGCTTCCCCCTCCAGTAAAACTGGCTTTTATGTAAATAATTTTTGGACCAGCTGCACTGAACTAATTATCTGGGTCATTCAAATTTCTGCTTCTGGAAGTAATTATGGCCTTTGGGAGTACACTGTATAATACCAATTCATGATTGGAGACTGAGAGTCTTCCTTATCTGCATGGAGAGTAGAAAGCCAAGTTAGCAAATCTTCCTCACGTCCTGGGGGCCACAGAGCGCTTCCTCTGCTGTGCACAGAACTCCCTCTTGGTCTAATAAGCATCTCCCCTTCTTCCAGAGCTGCACACTGAGGACTCTCCTTCTGGCTCTGCATCAGCAGCCTCCAGTCTGCCATTTGGGACACTGCTCCAGCAGCCTTATTGACTTTCTTTTTTTCCTTCCTGAAGCTTTATACCCCACTAGCTCTTAACTGGGACACCACATTAAATGAGAAGGAAACCTTGTGGAGAGGGGCAGGCATATGTGGGACAATGAGCAACCAGGAAGATGGGACACGAAAATGCTCAGAGGGCTGC